>PVIC010014595.1:0-36357 GCA_004025085.1 Thryonomys swinderianus | reverse complement strand
TTTTTTTTTTTTTTTTTTTGAGACAGGGTCTCACTTTGTAGTTCAGGCTGGCTCTGAGCTCACTATGTAGCCCAGGCAAGCCTCGAACTCAGCAATCCTCCTGTCTCTGCCTCCCGAGTGCTGGGATTACAGGCATGAGCCACCACGCCCAGCAACAAGGGCACTTTTAATAGCACAGCATGCAGTGGGTCTACCAATATTGGGTTGGAGACCCTGAAGAAGGGGTACCGGCCCCTTTTAAAGGTATTTCAGGTTACACAGGGGAGGGGGACCTAAACCTCCTAGTAACTGGCTAACAGTTTGATCTATCGTACTTATCAGGTGGTCATTGGTAGAGAAGGAACAGGAAATACAGTCATTTTGTGGGAAGGCTAACAAAGGAAATCCTTGATAGAAACAGCCCTGGCGATTAACTTACAGATAAGCTATGTGAGCTATGTCCCCTCAGGCTTACCAGAAGATCACTGTACTTGGTGACCAGGGCAACCAGCAACCTAATTGATTTGCTTAGTTTTTCAGGGAACCTTACATAATTAGCACAAGTAGCAAGTTGTCACAAGTTATTTTTACAGAATATATATCACATTTGCACAGGATGTATTTACAAAATACAAAGTTTGTTCACATTTTAAACATCACATAGGGGTGACTTACAAAATGAAGATTCTTTGGTCCCAACAAGCTCAAGGTCCTGAGTTTGATTCCTGTAACCACATACCACGATGCGGGCATGGTGGCTCACGCCTGTCATCCCAGCACTCAGGAGGCAGAGGGAGGAGGATTGCTGAGTTCCAGGCTGGCCTGGGCTACATAGTGAGCTCAGGGCCAGCCTGAACTACAAATGAGACCCTGTCTCAAAAAAAAAAAGACAAAAAACAAAGAGCAAAACAATCTTGCTCTCTCAGACAGGAGTGACCACCACTCTCCAAGCTCAGACAGGGAGTCTGGGACATAGCGTAGACCCAGGTCCTCACCTCAACCAGACAGAGGCAGAGCACAGGAGGTGGTAGGGCCCTCTCCAGCCCTCAAGGAGAGGCAGGACCTCATGGCAAGTGAGGAAGGCTCTGGAGGTCCCTGTTGCCAGGTGGGTAGCGGAGGAGCTGGCCTGGTAGTTGGGGACAGCACGGGAGGCAGGAGCAGGGCCCACAACCGCAGTTGACAGCAGGAGTTGGGGGAGAGGGGTGGGGACCAGGAAGGTCCCAGCAGGCGCTGACGGCTCAATCCCACCCGTCACCACTCAATGGGCCCTTGTCCCCTTCCATTGAGCACCACATTCCCGGCCCCCTGGCGACGGCCCGGCCACGGCCATCTCCGGGGAGGCAGGAATGCGGCAGGCGGGGCCGGGCTTGGGGGTGGGGGCTGCCGTTCTCACGCCCGCGGCCACTCTGGCCGACTCAATTGGAATTTAAATGCCGGTCATTGTTGTCCTGAGGACCGGGTGGCAGGAGTCAGCACTGCCCCAGGGGCTTAGCCAGCCTGGTCTGGAGTAGCCAGCAGCCGACTCTGCTGCGTCCAGCACCCGGCTCCTCTTCCAAGGCCTTTGACCTCCCCCTTTCTCCAAGAAGCCTGGGATGATCACCCTCCATGGTAGCCACCAGTTCCTTTTCACCCCTTCCCCATCTTCCTGGAGGCAGGGACCATGCCCTGCTGTCCTGCAGACAGACTGGGCATGCCACTTACCCTTCCCAGTCAGGGGACCAGGGCCCACACGCAACAATAATTCTGTGCCCAAATCCCTGGGCAGAGGAGGCTGGGCAGCGCCCTGCCCCGACCCATGCCGAAGAGGGAACTGTCTGAGCTCCCTACAGGCCCAACTCCTATGCACATGTTGCAGGCCCCTGGAGCACAGGACTCTCGCTGGGGGTGAATTCTTGGAAGCCCCGGATGCTGCCTCGCAGAACTTCGATCGGGGTGGGATGGGCATCCATGGCCCAGTTCAGGGGGAGACCTGGAAAGAGGCAGTCTGGGAGCCCCAGGGGCTGCGGGTCACATGACTCCAGGCAGGGCTTCCCCACCCAGGATGTTCCCCACTGCAGCAGTGGCAGCACTCACACCTCACACCCCCAGACCACATGGACACAGCTGAGCCTCGGGCAGTGGGTGCCTCCGTGGTCCCCGGATGGCTGCCCTCGGAGGGACTAGCTGCCCCCGCCCTGCCAACCACTTCTTCCTCTGCTTCGACTTCATTCATTTATTTATTTGCTGAACCTCTGACGTCCCTGAAAGGGGCCTTTGTCCCAACGGACAATCAATAGCACAAATGGAAAGGGAGCCGTGTTTGAGGAAAGTCTGCAGTGAGTTTGGGGGTGGGGAGGCCCAGCTGGAGGTGGGGCTCCCGGCCAGCCAGCAGGTTGCCAGGGGTTCTCAGGTGCTCACTGCTCTGCTCCAGCAACCCGGGCGCAGGGTGTGAGCCCCAAGAACGCAACGCAATGAGCTGCAAGCCCTGCCCAGCCTCAGAAACCCCTAGAGAGGAAGGGGAAGCCTGGTATGGGGGCTCCTGGGGGAAGTGGGTCGAAGGGATGCTCAATAAGGCTGGCCTTGACCACATCACCTTTGTGTTCAGAGAACCCCTGTGAAGAGGGATCCTCTGAGTCTACTTGGGACCCACTTGAGGGGCAGCCATGTACAAGAGGGAAGGCCACCCATGGCTTCACCTGGGTAGATGGGCACGGTGGTACACACGTGTAAGCCCAGCATTCAGGCAGGAGGGGCCAGAGGTTGAGCCCTGGACTAGATAGTGAGCTTAAGAGTGGTCTGAACTATATAGTGAGACCCTGTGTCAAAAACAAAAAACCCAAAACTTGAATCGATCTGAGACAGGAGCGCAGTGGCTGGCCACGAGAGGCAGCACTGAAGTTTTCTGAGTTATGGTGAGGCAGGCAGAGGGGACAGAGGTGGGGATCTGGGCCAGGGTGGCAGGGAAGTGTTCAGACCTTAGCGTCCTCTCATTTGTCCTGAGAACTGAGGCCAGGGGCTCTGCTGACAGAGCTGCTGAGGGCGGGGTCAGCAGACGCGAGGTTTTAGGAAGACAGAAATTTTGCCTTGGCCCCTGACCCCCACCCCCATCGAGGACCCTGACAGCCTCAGGTGCCACAGTCTGGACAGAGTCAGCACCCAGGGCTGCCTTCTGTGTGGAGGGCACTCTGCAGCAGTGTGCTGTGGCTGAGGCCAGAGCATGCTGACCCTGTGGGGCAGGTTGTGCCACCCCTCCCAGCCACAGGGGGGCCAGCAAGGGAGTTTGTCCTCCTCCACGGACTTTGCTGGTTTTCCTTGTTGCTCTGGACTGAGCCTTCTTACCGTGAATGTGGTCTCCGAAGCTGATGGACAGGAAGGGCTCAGTAGAAAGAGGAGGGGTGAGGATGGCGAAGGAGGTGGGTGCAGGGGCCTGACCTGCTGAGGCAGAGCACTGTCCCCCGGGCATGGGTTCAGTCTAAATCTGGAAACCCTGGGAGTGCAGCACTGGGGTCCTGTGCCCATCAGTCACTGCCCTCAGTGTGGCATCACCACCCACCTGTGTCCTGCTCCCCAGGCCCATGCAGGGCTGCAGCTCCCAGGAGGCCCTGTGGCTGCTGAGCATGCCACCAAGGAGCCGATAGGTGCTGTGAGCCCCAGGGTGGAGGAGACTGCCCCCCAGGAACCTGGGTAGAGCCCCAGGCCACCTCATCAGCCTTGGCCTCTGCCCTTCCTGTGCCCACCGCTGGGCCAGTTCCAACCCATGGCCACCACAGCGAGCATGACTGGGGCTGCGGTGTGTTCTGACACCTTGAGCTGGTATCTAAAGGGTGACAGGGGTTCCAGGACATGGAACCCCCTCCCTGCTCTACTCTTGTCCTGGGCCCCCCAAGCTGGACAGGAGTTTGGGGGGCTTCTGTCAGTATAGGAACTGGGGCTCCCCAGGATCTTGTGGCTTGAGGTGGTAAGAGAAGGGGGCTGGTGGAGCAAAGTTGTCTTTGGGGTGGTGCAGCAGGGATCTGGAGGTAGGGTGACCCACAGAACGTGCCAGGGGACACGGGAGGGCTGATAAAGCCCCAGGAACCCCAGCCTGTGTCCTGGTGAAAATCTGTGGCTTGTGGCCAGCCCCCACACCCACCTCTGCATCTCAGAGCCTTGCACAGGTGCCAGGGGCCATAGGGTCTGAGCAGACAGCTCCCCTGCTACCTCCCAGGAACCCCTGCATGGCCAGCAGATGAGAGCAAGGACTTCGGGCAGCAGGGATGAGGGCAGAGTCCAGCACCAAAGGGGCTTTGCAGGGCCACCACAGCGGGGTGTCACCAAAGAGCAGCCCAAAGCCTGTCCACATGCCGGCCTTCGAAGGGCGCCCAGAGCGTGACAGTGTGTGGGCAGCCGGGTAAGTCAACACCAGAGCCACTGCTGTGCCCCAGATCTTCTGCCACCTGAGCAGGAAGGGCCCCAGGCTGTGTGAAGCTAGCTGTCCCTCCTCCTGCATCCTCCTCCATGATATCTGCAGCCTATCAGCCTGGGAAGAGGCAGGGGACAAGGGTCATGCTAATCTCTGCCTCCCCAGGGATGTCCCTCCGAGTCTGCAGCAGGCAAAGGTGGAGGACGTGGCCAGGGTTGGGTTTCCAGCTGGCCCCTTCCCAGGCGCCGACACCTGCTCTGGGCGCGACGTGTCCGTTCTGTTGCTATCACAGATAACACCTCAGCGCTCACAAGCTGTCCGGGGAACAAGGGCTGGCACTGGGCTCAGCCAGCCAGAGCCAGACGTGGAGGGCCCAGTCCCAGGAAGCATGAAGCCTGCCCCCTTCCTGTTCCCCAGGGGCTTGGGCTATCCTGTCTCCTGTAGGCCCCACAAACCTCCTGGCTCTCACCAGCCAGCATCTCTTGATGACCAGAGAGTGCAGACAGGAGTGGGGTGCAGGTCTCCTCCCCAGGACACAAACCACTCTCCTACTTGCTCCTTGCCAAACAGAGAGAGGAAGGAGGTTGAGGTCTGGGCCACCTCCCTGGGCCCCCGTGGCTTCAGCCACTGACCACTGCCCTGGAAGGAGGGACCACAGTACCTTTGGCGGTTATGACATACTCGTGCCTGTGGGATGAGTGGGGGCAGTGGCCCTGTGGGTGCTGCCCTGTGACCTGGGTCCCCATTCCGAGTGGGTGTTGGGCATGGGTCCCCAGCACTGCATTTCTGTGCAGCCTGAAGCTGGCTTCTGCCTCTGCCTGAGCAGTTCTGGATCTCCTGAGAAACTGGGTCATCCCCTAGGCTCCAGACTCTGTTCCCAGGGCCACAGACCTCAGACATACTCTGAGCCTAGACCCTGCTGCCTGGGAGCGGGGAGCTGGCCGGGACCCCAGGTCCATGCCTCTGCTTGCCCTAGGGCCGTATGATCCTGAGGGTGGCTGAAGGGTGTGACCAGACCTAAGGATGCAGAAGACCTCCAAGATCTCAGCTGCCCCCCAGCTCACTGGTGCCCTGATACCGTGACAGCCCTGACTCTACAGACCAACCTCTTCCCTGGGGTGCCCAGTCTCCCCTTCAGCCACTGTGTGTAACTGCAAGCCAGACCTGGAGGCTGTAGCGAAACCTGGGGCCCCAGCACAGGCAGGCTGGGTGGGGTGAGGGGCTCATTTCTTAGCCCCCATACCCAGCCCAGCCTCATGTCTAGAGCCCAGAGGTTGGCCTCAAGGTTCCACAGCACAACAGACTGGAGAAGCAGATTGAGGTGCACCCCACAGAGACCTCCATGGGTGCATTGCCAGCTGTCCATCATGGCCTGGCAGGCCCAGTCCAGCCAGGGAGCCTCCTCAGGCCACAGCCTCCCAGCAACCTGAGGCCCTGTGGTTCAGAGAAATCTGTGACACCTCAGGGAATCCAGGGACCTCCCAGCAGATTCCCTCGGCCCTCCCCACCCAGGAGCTATGAGACAAGGACTCAGGGTGTGGGTGGAGGACCCCCCAGCTGCTCCTCCGCTCTGCTTCCAGACGCAGCCTCCTCCTCTGGGGTTCTGAGGGGCACCCTGAATCTAAGCCCCAGTGAAGAGTGGAGACCCCGACAGGGGCCAGAATGCAACCCCCAGCCTTGAGTCTATCCCTAGGGCCACCAGGAGGCCCCAGAGACGACACTGTCCTGAGAAGAAACCTTTAGGGAACAGAGATCTTGGCCAGAGTCCATTCCACCACCATACCTGGTCCCCCATCCTGTCCCCCAGGGCCCCCGCTTTGCCATACGCATCCTGGCCTCCACATGCCCCTCCATTTCTTTAGGACTGTGTCCTGGGAGGGAGCTTCTGCTGGTCAGGCCTTCCTCCTGGGGGGGGGGGTGCACAGAGCTAGCCTGCCAGGTGGGCAAAGTGGGAGGTTCCCTGGCCCTAAGCTGAGGAATGGACCCAAGCCATTCTTCCCCAGCTACTCTTCCCCGCCCCCACCCGCGCCCCCTGGCGCTGAGCCCAGCGGCCCACAGAGCTCATTAGTGCAGCGGCAGCCCCGCCGAGCTCGCTTTAATTGGGGCCGGCGGGACGTGAGAACCCAGGGACCCCGTGCCCGGGCCGCAGGGGGAGGGGGCCCCCGCCTGAGCAGCCTGCGGGCGGTGGCCCCAGATTAGCAAGAGGCTCAATGGGCCCAGGGAGAGGTAATTAAAACTGCCCGCCTGGGCCGAGGTGCAAGGGAGCCCCTGGCGTTGGCCCAGGGCCCATTCCAGAGCCGCCCGGCCCAACCTGCCTGGCTTGTGCACCCCGCACCCATGCGTCCCTGCCAGCCTTCCTGCCCCTTTTGGGGAGACCAAGTAGTGGGTGCACACAGATGTGTGTCTCAGTGTCCCCTAATGAGAGCTGTCTCCTGTCATGCAGGGCACATAGAGGCGGGAGGCAGCGTGAGGAGGGCTGATCCTGGTTCCAGGCGGGTACAGGGATGAGGCTGCCTCTCCTGAAGGACCCGGCCCAGTCCCCAGGGCTCCAGGCCCAGCTGTGCCCTGCCAGGGAGCTGAGATCCTGGTGCCTCCCCTGAGGAGGGCAAAGGTGGGAACTCCACCTGGTGGACTGCAGAAATGAATCCTACCCAACCTGGGGGGAGCCAGACTGGGACCCTCAAGTCCACGCCTCTGCTTGCCCTAGGGCCATATGATTTCATGGGTGGCTGAACGGGTGACCACACCTAAGCATGCAAAAGCCCCCCAAGATCTCAACTGCTCCTCAGCTCACTGGGGAACAGTGTGCTGTGTTAGCTAAGGAGCAGGGCCAGGCCAGGAGCTAGGTTGGGGAAGGTCCCTGGGGAGTGGTGGGGTGCACGGGGGTCCTTGCCCCAGTTGGCTCATGGTGGCAGTGTGGCTTCCCTCAGCCAACCCTGTCATTACTTGATCAGATTTCCCAAAGCAAACCCCATGTTCCTTGCGGTTTCTGCAGTCACAAGACCCAGCCAGGCTGGTCCTTGAGCCGCCCAGGAGGGTGGGGCTGGGGGCCAAGGCCTGAGTCTTCCTGCCTTTCTGGGGATGAAGGGTCGAAGCTGCCGGAGTCCTCTGGGCAGTGAGGGCAGGACCCCCAACTCAGTTATCACAGAGCAGGCCAGGATGCAGGGGCTCTGTCAGGCACAGGCACCCTGAGGCTACCCCCATAGAGAGGGTACTCCCAACCCTCACAGGCCACGCCTCCCCTCAGCTGGTCCTTGGCATTAGGGACTGGTGGGGAGACACAAGGACACATGGTCACATGTGTCTGGAAACGGCATGGAGGTGCAAGCCTTTAATCCAGCACTCAGGAAGCTGAGGCAGGAGGATAACAAGTTTGAGTTCAGCCTGGGCTACACAGTGATTTTCAAGACTAGCATGAACTACATAGTGAGACCTTGTCTCAAAAACAATGAAAAATCAGGGCCAGAGGGTTAGCTCAGTGGTTCTGGCGCCTGCCTCGCAAGCGCAAGGTTCTGAGTTCGATCCCCGGAAACCACATACAATGCTGGGCGTGGAGACTCACGCCCACCAGCCATCAATACCACATACCACAGTGCCAGGCGTGGTAGCTCATGCCTGTAATCCCAGAACTCAGGAGGCAGAGGCAGGAGGATTGCTGAGTTCGAGGTTTGCCTGGGCTACATAGTGAGCTCAGAGCCAGCTTGAACTACAAAGCAAGATCCTGTCTCAAAAAAAAAAAAAAGAAAAATCAAACCATGTATTTCAATGGCAGGAGTAGCCAGGTCTCTGATTGCAGGGTGGGGGTGGCAGGCAGTAGCCCCCGCATGTGTCTTCTCCAGCACCCACACTTGGCCCACCTCACAACACCCACCTGGACATCCTACCACCCACAGGGGCTGGACCTCCGGTGGGAACAGCAGGGACGTGATCGGGGGCCAGCTCCCCAGCCTCCTGACTCAGGTTTGACCACATTTTTTTCTTGGGAGCTGCTTCTTCCACGTGATATTTACTCTCCCGGGCGGGGGCACAGGCGCCGAGGGGCGTGCATGTGCGTGTACACACGCACCTTCGAGCCTGGGTGGCTGAAGGTAGGTCCCTTGTGGCCCCCAAGATGCTGGCTGGCCTTGAGCAGGACCTGGACATGGCGCTGGACCAAGGTCACAGCTGGACCTCTCTGCGAGAACCCACCCTGGTCCCTGGTTTGGGCCTTGCTACTGGGCAGTGCCCGGACCAGGCAGGCATCGGGTGGTGCTGAGCTGCGCCTCTCTACCCCTGGGCCAAGTCTTAATGCGATTCCGGGCTACCTGACACACCGAGATGGGTGTAATAAAGACACCTTCCCAAAACCGTTCCGAACCTGTCTGGGGCAGGATCTGGCACAGGCAGCGCCCAGCACGCTTGCCCCTCTTCCGCAGAGGTGCTCGAATTCTCCCGTCAGCAGCCGTCCCCCCACAGGCCAGAGTGAGACCTTCCGGGGGCTGAAAGGGGGTGCTCGAGGCTGACCCAGCTACCCAAGGTGGATAGGTTCCGCAGAGAAGCGGGCCCAGGGCGGCGGGGCGGGGCTTGGGAAAATCCAGGTGAGCTTCAGCGAGGAAACGGCGCTGGGCGGTGGGGGAGGCTGGAGACTGGGCGGGGGTGGGGTGCGGACAGGTGGGGAAAGAGGCATGCTCAGGGGCCACACCAGTGAGGACAGGGGCGGGCTTGGATTGCTCAGCAGCGAATCGGGTGGGCTCTGGGCCTGGGGTGGCAGGGGCGGCGGCAGGGTGTGGGGCGTGGCGGGAAGGGCGCCCCGGGCGCCGCTCAAAGGGCCGCTAATGTTCGCTAATCCTGGCCTTTCAGGCGGCCGGGCCTAGCTGTTGGCCCAACAACAGGCGGCTGAAAGGGGAGCGTGGGGCAGGGGGCCCTGCCCTGCCCCCACGGCCTCGCATCCCTGGCCTACAGCCCCGTAGCTGGGCCCAGACTCCAGGCGCACTCTCTGAGCAGATCTGAGTGGGCCGCGTGGGCGCAGGGGAGGCTGGGTGTAGTGGCTCGCAGTGTGGGATCGTGGGGGTGAGGAGCCCCCGGGGTAGGGGCGGGGGAAATCAGGAGTGGGGGATGGGGCCCTGGTGGGTTGTGGGATTGGGGGAGTAGGGGATCAGGGGAGTGGGAGACCAGAAATAGTGGAGTGAGTAAGAGGGAGCCTGTGGGCATGGAGATTAGGGTGCGGCTGGGTTGTGGGGTTTGGGGCCCTAGGTCAAGCTGTCCTCCCTGCCTCTCCCAGGTCCCACCTCGCTCAAACTGGGTCCATCAGCATACCCATAACTTTCAGCACCCCGGCCCAACCTTGCTGGGGATTCAAGAAGGAGCCCAGGGACTTGTGGGATCTGCGTTCTGGGTCAGGGTCCCTGAACCTGACGGCCTGGCCAAGGCAGACAGCAGAAAGGACCTTTGGTGTCCCTGCCAGGCAGCCTGGAATTCCCCATTCCCAGTCTTTCCACAACCTTCCCCTCCCCAGCAGGCCGTTCAGTGGCCTTAGCTTGGCCTGGGAGACACCCCCTCCCCTTCCTGGGGCAAACACTGAGTGCAAACATTCCAGATAGGCCGCCCCTGTACTCCCCTGTACACCCCCATGGGGCAGACCCCGTGGGAGAAGAGCAGAGTCCAGGGAGCCCCTGAAGGGGTGGGCCCAGGCTTTGTCCCCTAACCACTGAAAAGCTGGTGGCCTCAAACTGGCCTTGGACCTTAGGTTCTGTGTGAGGAGTCCTGGACCCAGCCCTGAGGGCACCACCCACCCACCCTAGGGCTTCTACCTGGCTTCCACAGGGGTAGTCTGAGGCATGAATTTGCATGAGTTTGCTCCCTGTGGCTGGGTTGAGGTGGGCAGTACTTCCTATCCCCCATGCTGACATCTCGGGGCACCACCAGCAGTGCCTCCCCTAGCTGCACTTTCCTGCCTGTGGGCATTCCCACAGCCTTCAAAGGGCACAGTGGGGCCCAGAGCACAAGGCCTTTCATCTCCGGGGTGGTGCCCTGGTTGGACGATCCTCTGAGGCCTTACCCCCACAGGCCTTGCCGGGACCGGATCCCCAAACACTTCAGGGTGGACCCCAGGATGGGAGGACCAGAGGGTGTGGGTGTGCTCATCTGGGATCTCACTGGCCCTTTGGCTACCTGAGCCCAGCCCTGCATTCAGCCTGTGCCACCTTCTGCTGGGCAGAGCATCCCTTCTGCATTGGCTCCTTGTCCTCAGGGTCCCTGGGCCAGGCGAGGTCCAGGGACACCCCGTGTCCCACAGTGCACATGGCAATGAGGCCAAACCCCACAGCTGTCCCCCAAGCCCCTCTACTCAGGCCCAGCCTCCTCGAGCTGCTTGTTCCCAAAATGCCTCCTAGATGCATGCACACGCGCACGCACACCCTGGCCGTCCACGCGGTTGCCTGAGGTATCTGTCAGTACTTCCTCACACCCTGGGGTCTGTCCCACAAGGTGTATATGAGCCTGTCTGGGTCCCAGGACCTCTGCTCCAGGATGAGGGCAGATGGCAAACATGGTTCCTTGGTGCCCTGGTGGGGCTGGCATTTACACATGACCTTGGTTTCTCAGCACCGGAGACACATAGGCACAGTGCTGATGAAGATTCGGGCCCAGATGCAGGACGCAGACCAGAAAGTGGGCTGCACCGAGGTCCTATGCCTGAAGAGGGCTGCACCCCGGGAGCACCTGGCAGAGCACAAGCCAAAGAGCTGCTGAGGTTGGAGTGAGCCATGGAGCCTGCTCTGGCCTGGACTAATGGGAGCCGCTTTGGGGCTGGGCCTTGATGGGTGAGCAGGAGCTCACGCAATGGGGAGAAAGCAGAATCACCGGGCAGACAGGGCAGAGGGGAAGGGGCTGGAGGAGCCAGGAGGGCTTTGGGTATTGGGTTGTCGATGACTTTTTTTTCTGGTACTGGGGATTGAGCTCAGGTCCTTGTGCTTATGAGGCAGGCGCAGTGCTACTGAGCTAAACCCTAGTGCAGCTGTCCATGACTTTCCCTGCCCTGGGCACTTGGGAACACCATGAGTCAGTTCCCAGCAGGCCTTTCCTGCTTTCGGTTTCCCAGGGCCCTCCATGCACACCAGGGGAAAGAAGCTGGATGTGACAAGGACAGGGCTGGCCACGCCAGGCCAGGGCCGGGGGACGAGGGCGGCCCCAGAGCAGGTGCTGCCAGCAGCGGGGCTCCCCAGAGGGCTCTTCAGCTCACAGGAAGCCAGCCGGGGGGTCTGGGAGACCCAGAAGGAACAGGCTCAAAGACTTGCAGCTTGGGCGGCTCACGCCTGTCATCCCAACACTCAAGAGGCAGAGGGAGGAGGATTGCTGAGTTCGAGGCTTACCTGGGTTGCATAGTGAGCTCAGGGCCAGTCTGAACTACAGAGGGAGACCCTGTCGAGAGGGGGGGGAGAGCACACACCTGAAGGAGCTGTCCAGTGGGAGCCCTGATGGGAGGAGGAGAAGATTGGAGCCACAGTGAGCCCCAGCCCAGGCTGTCCCCTACCCTTTCCCAGTGTGGTTGGTGGGACCAGTGAAGGTGCCGGGGAGGCTAGGGTGTGGGCAGTGGGAGGCCAGGGACCTAGACAGGTCATACTCACAGCCTGGGGTCTTCCCCTCCCCAGGTGTGTGGAGTGAACACCATGCACTTCCGTTCATTTCCACTGAAATGTTGGCACCACCAGCTCCCGTCCCAGATGCCCAGCTCTGTGCATGGGCCCTCTGCTGGAGCAGTGTTCGTCTCTCGTCTACATGTGAGCAGGGTCCAGCTAGGTTTGTGTTTTGGTCCCTCTGCCCCCAGGATCAAAAGACAACAGGGTTGGGCTGGAGGATTAGCTCAGTGGTTCCGGCGCCTGCCTCGCAAGTGCAAGGTCCTGAGTTTGATCCCCGGAAACCACATACAATGCTGGGCATGGAGACTCACGCCCACCAGCCATCAATACCACATACCATATACCACAGTGCGGGGCGTGGTGGCTCACACCTGTAATCCCAGCACTCGGGAGGCAGAGACAGGAGGATTGCTGAGTTTGAAGCTTGCCTGGGCTACATAGTGAGCTCAGAGCCAGCCTGAACTACAAAGCGAGACCCTGTCTCAAAAAAAAAAAAGGACAACAGGGTTGCAGGGCATGGTGGCTCACGCATGTAATCCCAGCAATCAGGAGGCAGAGGCAGGAGGATTGCTGAGTTCCAGGCTTGCCTGGGCTACATAGTGAGTTTAGGGCCAGCCTGAACTACAAAGCGAGATTCTGTCTCAAAAAAAAGAAAGACAACAGGGTTCTGGGGGCTAAGGTGCCCCAAACCCTGCTCTGTATCCCAACCCCCTGGCTATGCACTGCAGGGCCTGAACAAGGCCTGGGTGTGGGGTGAGGGGGACCTTAGGCCTGGGTGTGGGGCTGGGGTGCAGCAGAGAGCCCCCACCTGGCCCCTGTTCCTGGAGCCAGCCACTCCTGAAGGGGCTTTCTGTGAGGGCTGGGTGCGGCAGAAGCCCCCGCCGGCTGGGTGCCCGGCCCTGCTGCCGGCGCCTCTGCGCCGGGCGGCCACAACCCTGATGTTGCTTTAATAAAACAAAGTTTTTCTTTCGTGCACAGCCTCCAGCGGTGAAAGGGCCGATTTACGGAGCCCGTGCCCCCTCCCGGCTGCCCCGCCCGCCCTGCGGTGGCTCTGGCCTCAGCCTCGGGTAATTTATAGCTTCAACTTAGCGCACTCGCGCTGGGCCAGCAGTAGCATGACTGCGGCCGTTCATCCCAGCCCCCCGCCACTGCGCGGGGCTCACAGGCTCCATTCACGGCCGCTTGCTCCTTCCCGGCCACGTTCCTTCTGCAGGCTTTTGGAAGACGCCACAGAACCCCAAGGGTGAAAACAAACCGGGCTGTTTGTGCCCTGGCGGAGGCAGCCCCACCTCTGACCTGTGTGGCCCCCCCCATGGAGGGGAGGGGACTGTGGAGGCCCCAGTGGATGAGATCCTGCTTGGAAGGCCCAATTCCAGGGCCTCTGGGTAAGGCCTGGAATTTTCCTCATGTGGCACAAATTCAGAGGGCCCACTGGGGCCATGGCCACCCCAGGCCACACAGGAGGGAGGGGTGAGGTCAGGCCTCCCTCTGGAGGGAGAGTCCGCAGCCAAAGGGTGGACGTCCTGGGCAGCCAGGGCTCAGAATGGGAGGCTCTTGGAGGATTGAGGTGGGACCCGTTAGGAGGGGCCGCCAGGACACACCATAACCCTGGATGTAGAGGACCCGTCAGGCCCCACTGTGGTGGTGGACAGCTTCATGTGGGGTCCACACGAAGACCCAGCTCATGGTCCCTTGCCCATGCCCCTGGTGGGCCCATCCTTTGCCTGCCTGCTCTGTCCTCCACTCTAGAGCCCTCTGCATGTCAGGTGGCCTCCTGTCCCCTAGGACCCTCCTGGGTGGTACTCACTGAAATTCATCCACCCCAGCACCCCACAGCCTCATGCCCACCAGACCCAGGGGACTGCAGCCCACCTGCCCAGCATGTGCCTGTCAGCCAGAGCTGAGTCTTGAGGTAGAAACAGCCCAGGAGAAGCCTGCTCTCCGCCTCTGCTGGCTGCTCCTGAGGCCTCCCTTGGCCACAGGAATCACCTGCCCTCATGCCTGGAGTCTGCATCCCTAGCACCAGTCTGGGAGTCTCCTATACAGGACAGCATGGGGTCCTTCTTCACATCAGTCCTGGGGTCCCCTGTACCACCCAGCAGCCTCCCAGGGACACCCACCCCCTTCCCAGGAAGGGCTGCCCCCTCCAGCCTCCACCTAGTGCTGTGGGAGGACTTTGGGGTCCTGGGTCTCCGAGGACCTCAGGCTCCGCTGTCAGTGTTGCCCTAGAGTTCCTCCCTCTGAGACGGCCCGCCTGCTCCTGCACTCCCCTGTCCAGGGCCTGGGTCAGCAATACCCTTCGCTCATACCAAGAAGATGCTGGGACCCTCCTTCCTTTATGTCCTCCTGGAGAAGGGAGACTGAGGCAGGCAGGGAGGCCCTGAGGAGGGCTGCTTCCCATACCCAGCTCTGCAGCACACGGAGGCCCTGTGTCCCCTCCACATTCAGGAGCAGAGGAATGGGGTGGGGGTGTTCCTGGGTGGGTGCTGCTGGACTACAGGGGAAGGAAGTTCCCATGAGCCCGTGATGCTAACTGGAGTTCTGCACTGAGGTCAGGAAACAGGAAAGCCAGTGCGTGAGGGAGGGGGATGGGGTGTTCCCGGGCAGGGTCCAGCGCTGCCCGCCCAGCTCTCACAGGTCTGTGCCTCCAGCTGAGACAGGGGACTTGGCATACAGTCTGCCCCTTGGGTCTCCAAGTGGCAGAGGCTTGGGAGAGGCCTGCGGTGCCGTGTCGGTGGCCCAGTGTCTAGTGTGAGGCTCGACAGGGTTAACGAGCTGCCTCGCTCCCACCATTCTCTCTTGGTCGTTAAAACCCCATCTCCTGCCGGTGTCCCGGGGCCTCCCAGGGCCTCCCGGGCCTTTGTCTCTCTAAGACTGTGACAGGATGCCGTGTGCGGGTGGGGGCCCCAGGAAGAAGGGGGCCGGAGCATACAAAGCCCCTAGGCCCCTGGCCCTCAGCCCTGTCCTCTGCCAGGATGCCACCCAGGAGCCACTCCCAGGATGCCTTCCTTGGGGCTGGCATGGGCCAGGCTGGGCAGGCAGCCCCCAACCCAGCCTGGGTGGATCTGCCCTAGCCGCACCCCAAGGCCACCCCACGCTGTTCCCAGGCCCTCCTCGGTCAGGGCCCAGCCCTCCTCGAATTTGCCCACGCTCCGCTGCAGGTTGCTAGGATCCATGGAGGTGGGGGGCATGCGGCCGGCAGCCCAGCGGGCAGAGGATCCGGGCAGGGGCGGGTGCCCAGGGACAAAGCCCGCCTGGGATTAAGTCATCTGCCCGACGGCGCCATGCGCACCGCCCAGCCATCCCAGGCCTGGTGCTGCCCACGCTGGGCAGCACAGTCGTCTGTCCCCCACCTCAGGGGCCTCTGGCTTCCCCACACCCAAGTAACCGCCGCCACTGGGGCCCTCAGACCACCTGGGGCCGCCATCTCCTTGCCTCTCCAGCTCTGCAGGTGACACAGCCCAAGACACTGGCCTCTGTGCCCCCTTAGTTTAGGCCACTTGAGCTGGGGGGGCTTCTGATGGCCTTTCTCTAGACCCCAGACCCTGAGCTGGAAGCAGCCTCAGGATCAGGGTGCCCTTCTCATGGGAAAGGGAGGGGGTTCCACATCCCACCTGCCCTTTCTGCATCTGGCGGGCCTCTCCCCTGGGCTGGTCCCTGTTTTCCACCTCTGGAAATTGGGGCCTCTGCGATGGTCCCTGTAACCCCTACACTTGCAGGAGAGCCTAGCCTGGCGAGACTGGAGCACCATGCTGGGAAGAGGCTGCAGGCACTGGGTTATCTGTGAGGGTCAGACACAGTCCCACTGACCACCCACGGGGCCGTGACCCATTCCTGAGAGGTCATGTGGGGAACACCTCCAAGACTGTGCATCCTTAATGTGGGGCCAGCCTGGGGGAGCTGGCTGCAGGGCCTGGGCCACACTTGGACAGGGGCAGGATGCAGGGTGACAGAGTCTCAGGGCAGGCAGAGATTGCTGGGATTTTTTGGCTAATCAGGGCCTGGGTGGCCATGGATCCCTCTCTCAGCTTAACCTGCTCTCCCAGCTCTGTGTTGGCAGCCAGGGGAGAGGCAGGGGACACCCAGGCAGGGGTGGGGATGCGGGGATGGGCCAGCCTTTCTGCCTGGCCAGTGTCCTCTCAGCCAGAGTGGCACCCTCCCTGAGGACCCTCAGCCCCTCCTGCCCTGGGAGCTGCAAATGGAGGGAACACCCAGAGGGCCTGGGGAGTGGCCTCCGCCCACCCTCCAACTCACCGGGAAGGAAGAGGGGTGGGAAGGCCAGACTGGTCCCACCTCGGGTGGGTGCTGCTTGCCCTGCTCCTCCCTGCCCAGGCCCAGGCCCTGGGGAAGGGGTGTAGGGAGGCCTGAGGGGCAAATCCTTGGGGACAAATGTGCTCAGCCATGGCTTCAGCCCTTTTCTTTCCTTTTATTTATTTATTTATTTTTTTGCTTTTGAGACAGGGTCTCACTTTGTAGTTCAGGCTGGCCCTGAGCTCACTATGGTGCCCAGGCAAGCCACCGCAAACTCAGCAATCCTCCTGTCTCTGCCTCCCGAGTGCTGGGATTACAGGCATGAGCTACCACGTCTGGCATTGTGGTATGCGGCGTTGATTGTTGGTGGGCGTGTCTCCATGCCCAGCATTATATGTGGTTACCAGGGATCGAACTGAGGACCTTGCGCTTGTGAGGCAGGCGCCGGAACCACTGAGCTAACCCTCTGGCCCTCTTTCCTTTTATTTTTGAGATAGGGCCTAGGTGACCCAAACTGAGTTTGAATTTGTGATCCTCCCACCTGAGCCTTTCAGAGGCCTGGGAGTATGGCTTTGTGCCACCGTGCCTAGCTTCTGACACTCTTCTCAGTTGGAACCTCTTTTCCCAGCTCCCCGTTCTGGCCCTGGGACCCAGGTTATGGGAGAGAAACCCCTGGCCTTGTCTGCTCCCAGTGCCACGGTAAACCCCGTGGTTGCTCTGGCTCTTGTCTATCCTTCAAGTCCAACTTGGGCACTGAGTCTGGCTGTCTCCTTGTCCCGGCTGCCCCCCAGTACTGGGGCAGCATGAGTCTCTGGGGTGAGTGTGGCCCCCTGGGGAGGGGGTCTCCGAGTCGTTCCCTCTGGACCCCTTCAAAGGAGCCAGACACACTGGCTGTGAGTCTGATGGGGCTTCACGAGTCCTGAGTTATTGGAGAAGGGCCAGCAAGGACCCACAGTCACTCAGGAAGGTGCCAGGGAAAGAGGGGTCCCTTGGGTGGTGGCCACCCAGGGGGCCTCTCCCTTACCCTAGACCCAGCAGGGGCCTTGGGCTTCTGGTGTGGAGCAGGGGCTCAAGTAGCACCTGGACCTCTCCAGGGCCCCGTGTAGGACCTCTTGTCTGGCTGCCAGCGTCCCCTCTGCTCCCTCACGTGCCCACGCACCACACCAGGACTCCGTGGACGCTCCATAGGGTTCATTTATTGTCGGCTCCAGGTGGGTGAAGTCTTCTTGTGAGCTCGCCCGCCCTGACCGCTGGGGCTTCCTGCCCAGTGGGGATGTGTCTGTGCTCCTCACTGGACAGCTGTGAGGACAGGCAGGTGGGATGGAGCACAGTCCGAGCTGTCGTCAACACTGGAGGGCATGAGGCTGGCGTGCAGCTGTTGGGAGCAGCTGTCCTGGGGCAGGTGGCCGTTGTGTCAGATCCAGGTCCCAGAGGACCTGATGTGAGATGGAGAGGACCCGGGGGCTGTGCACCAGGGCAGTGCAAGTCCTGCAGAGAGAGGGCGGGTGTCGCACTTGAGGCAGTAGCTGGTGAAGCTTGGAGCACAGGCACAGCTCCGTCCATTCCAGAGTTCACAGGGGGCACTCAGGGAAGCTCCACACAGCTCCAGGCCTGAGCAGGAGCTGGGGCTGTCCTAGGCAGGGAGGGGACATCAGCTGGAGTTGTCAAGCAGGCACCCATGCCTGCCTTGGTGGGCCCAGGGCCGCCCTCCCTCTTGGCAGGCTGAGGCTTAAGGATGAAGTCATGTCTGTGGCAGGTGCCCAGGGGCTGGGCAGGCACAGAGCCTAGGGTGCCCTCAGGCCATCCCTGACCCTGATGCCCTCTGCCCCTCAGGTCATCTGGGGGGCTGCCAGGCAGGCAGAGTGGACAAGGAGGATAGGACCATGTCCACCCAGCTAGCTGCCATCCACCTGGTGATCTCTTGGCACCCTTGTGGGCATATGGGACTGCTCAGCCCGCCAGGGCCCTGTATGTCCTCTCCATCCCCTGGTTAGGGAGCCAGGTGGGCCTGAAGTCCCCTCAGGGCTGGCAGCCTTGGCTGATGGCAGGGGTGGGGCCCTACAAGCAAGAAAGCCTGTGCTGTGACCCAAGTGCCAGGCCTATGAAGCTGCACCCTGTCCTCCACTGTCTGCTGCTCAAGGGGGCTCAGGCCAGGTCGCAGAAGCAGACGCCACCCCTGTGCCCATCCTGGGCAGAGCCGTCAATGACTTCCTCCTCCCATCTGGCAGCCTCTATCAGGAAGGGCAAGGATGGGGTCCCAGGACACCCCTGCATCCTTGACTGTCATGGGGTCTGACTCAGTCCCAGGCCACAGGGCAGAGCTGGGCCACAGCAGAAAGGGGAAGAAAGGGTTCTGGGCAGACGCCACCCCCTCCTGGGCGAGCAGGAAGGCAGTGAAGGCAAATCTGATTAGCTAGCAGACTTCCGAGGCTTGCGCCACTGGCCACCCAGCAAACTTCCCCCCTGCCCAAGGTGGATGAAGCCCCCATGCGAGGGCCAGATCCTGCTGGGCAGGCCGAACCTGGGGAATTCTTCTCCATCTGAGCCCTCAGCGACGTCTGTGCCACCTGGCCAGGCACCCCAGGCCAAGGAGGCCTTGGTTTGGGCCTCAGTCCTGCATGGAGGGTCATGCCCCATGGTCCCCCGCAGCCCAGCCCCTGCTTGCCCAAAGTGAGGACAGAGAAAATACCAATAGGGAGGGGTCTTTGTGTGGGGCACTGTCTGGGACAGGGATTGGCAGGCCAGGGGACAGTGCTCTCCAGGCAGTGTGGTGGGGACAAGGGTATATAGGTCATGTTTGACCTATGTCTCTGACATTTGGGGTTGCAGCTGACCCTTGTCTTGGGGTTCAGCTCCATTCACCCCAGAAATGGCCCAGTCTGAGAAGGCCTGGGTTCAGGGTCTCAACTTCCATGTCCCACTTTGCTTTGGAAGTTGGTTAGCCCACACTGGTTTCCCTGAGCCTCAGTTTCACCATCTGTCAAATGGAAAGCAGGATCAAGTGATAGCCTTGCCTATCTAGCCTGACTCCTTGCCAGAGCCCAGGGTTGATAGTTCTGTGCCAGAGTCCATGGTCAACCTGGCGCGGGCCTGGGGACTGGCTCTCTCTTCCACCCCAGCACCATGGGCAGAGTGCCCGCTCAGGCCCCCATCTGGAAACAATTGTGTGCATGGCCCTCAAAGATATAATTAAAATATATTGGATTGTGCACTCCCTCCTCGGCTGGGGCAGGATCCAGACTGGTTATGAAATCGGATGGTGCTGACGTTGGGCATGGGGGGGGCACGAGGACTTGGTGTGCTGCCCACTTGCCCAGTGTGCCCTTCTGTGACAGCACACAGAGGGTGGAGTAGGACCCAGGAGTTTCCATGCCAAGCCCCCTGCCCCATGATCCACAGCGGTCTACTGTGCCTCTGAATCAGACCCCCCCCAGGCATCAGGCAGAGACCCTGAGGTTTGCCCTATGCCCCCTTTGCTGGGGGCTTCTTTTTGGAAAACCTCTGCCAATCACTCATGACTGGAGCCCAACGGGGATCTTAGTGGGTGGCGCCAGGATGGAATGGAGTGGCCATCTCTCTCTGAGGTTTGTGCCCTGCCTGGCAGAGGGCAGACCTCCCTACAGACCTCTCAACTGGACGTCACCTCCTCCAGGGAGGCCTCTGCCCCTCCCCAAACCCACAGCAGCCCCTTGTCTCCCTGTGTGTTCAGGTCGCAACATGCCCTGTCCCCTGCCTTCGTCAGCCCCTCCTGGCCCTCCCCTTGGGGTTACCTGCTGGCTTTTTTCTGGTCTGGGTGGTCATGAAGGGGAGGCAGTGATCCCCACCAGGAGCTCTTCAGAGCTGTCACTGCCCCAGCTCCCCTCACACCATCCCCCGTGTTTTAAGGGCCTCAGAGAGAGCGCCTCTTCGTGCTTCCCTCCTGTGTCCTCGCCAGCCTTGTCACCCCGCCCTGGACAGGCACAGGCCTTCAGTGCCATGGGCTGTGACAGACCCCGGTGAGCTATGTCTCAGCAGGAGAGGACCCCTGTGCTGGGCTCTCCCCAGCAGGGTGAGGCCCTGGGTGGCTAGTACTGGGCTGGAGACTCCCAGCCAGGACTCCTTCCCCCGGGGTCAGGTGGGCACAGAGTGCTCTGTGTGGCTGGGGCTGGGGTGTGCCTAGAATTTGGAGGCCTGGAGCTCAGCCGCTGCTGCCCCTTGGGCTCCTCGCATGACTTCCTATGCTGGCCCTGCATCCAGCCCAGCCTAGAGCCCCTGTTGGTGGCCACCTTGACCTCCTCCCTGAGGCCCACTGCTTTCCCAGGGCCCAGGGCTCTAGGCTGCAGGCTGCATGCAGACCACCCTCCATTCTAGGTCTCGGTTCAGCAGTGGGACTTCCTGAGCCAGCCTTGTCTCTCTTGGGGCAGTGTCCATCTTGTGCTGGGAGAAGCGAAGGTTCCTGGCAGGAAGGGCACTGAGCCCGGCAACCTGCATTTTGCTGGAACAGCTCCTGGGCTCAGCAGCCCCAGTCTGGGGAAGCTGAGAAGGGGGCAGCATCCCAGGCGACTGTCCCCGCAGGTGGCAGCCGTTGTCCCTGTTTCTGCCATGGTGGGGTCAGGGGCCTCCCTGGGAGAGGAGGCCAGCACCTGGCGCTGAAGAGCTGAGCTCTGCCTGGCTCCCTTGGCTTCCTTATCCTAGATGGGGAGGAGCCGTCCCCACCCTCCAGGAAGCCTCACTCATCCCAGCCCGAGGAGGGGGCCCGTCAAGGGGCCTGGCGGAGCCCCTGAGGCCAGGCAAGCCTGGGCTGGGGTGAGGGTACATTCTTGCTTCCAGGGCGTGTGGAGCGGGGGTTCCCAGAAACAGTGCAGGCCTGGCCGTGGTCCTGGGGAGAGCCCCAGCTCTTCCGAGCTGGCTAGCAGCACCCCTAGAAGCACATCCACAGTAACTTGGCACAGCCCTCCTGCTGCTTTGGCCCCAGGCCTGGGGTGGTCCCGCTGGGCCAGTGAGAGTCCCCCTGTGGGTTCTGACTAGGAAAGCCCCATCCCTGGGGCCCCTGCCATGTCCTGCCCCTGCGTCTTCTGGTGCCCTGACCTGATCTCTGTGCTTACAGCCTGCCTAGCCTCCCCACTGGACCAGTTAGGGTTGGCCAGGGTGGCATGTTCATATGAAGACCCCTACCATGTTCCAGAAAGCAGGGGGCCGGGAGAGGGACAGCGTTGGGGGCTGAAGCGATGGCTTTGTGACGCCGGGCAAGTCATGTCACCTGTGGGTTGAGGAATGGCCTTACCCACCCTGCCGGAGGGGGTGAAATGAGCTCATGTTCCTGGCAGAGACTCAGGCACCTGGCGCACGGGGCGCCCTTGCTGGGGAGGGAGCCGCCCCGTGGGCAGGTCTGGCCGTGCAGATCTGGCCCCAGCCCGCCCGGCTTGGGCAGCTCCCAGGCATGGTGGACCCCTGGCAGCCTATGGTACCTTGTGCAGACTTGGTGTCCGAGGCTGCTCTTCCGGGGCCTCTCCCAGTGTCCCCGAGAGGGTGACCAGCAGGTAGTAAGCAGGTTCAGGAGGAGCTGGTGTAGGTGGCCTCAGGGAGGACTCTGGGGTTCCCTCCCCAAACCCTGGGCCAGCCCAGTGTCTGTGGCTGAGGTGTCCCTGGCAGGAAGGCTTGGTGCCCTGCTCTTGGGAGAGCTGCCTGCGGGCTGGGTGTGGGATGCTGTGCTGGCCACGTGTCTCTTGTCCCTTGGGGCCTCCCCACAAGGCCAGTGTGTGAGGTGCCGCCGGGCCAACCATCTTGGGAAGGGCTTCCTTCAGTGGACCCCAGCAGGAGGCTGCCCTGCAGGTCTGGGATGCCCGAGGACCACAGCCCAGGGCCTCAACTCGAGACGGGGAGGCCCCAGGGCAGGTGCGGGGCCCCACGGACAGCAGGCAGAAGAAATGCCGGGGTGCCAGGTCCCCAAGACTTTGCTGCTCAGGCCGGGGCCCTGGGAAGGCGGGGTGAACGCAGCACAGCAGAACAGGGGAGCCGGTGCGGGGCGTGAGGCGGGCATGGCTGCTGGGTGGGACTGCGTGAGGAGTGGGAGGGGCGGGCAGAGGAGTGCCCAGCCAGCTCCTCCCGCAGTGCCCGTCCCTGTCCCCTGCCAGGTCCTGCTCTCCGTCTCCTTCACACCCTTGGCCTGGAGCAGAGAAGGTGCCCAGTCCGCCCTGGCAGATAAGGCCTTTTGAAGTCACTCTGGCTGGGAGACAGGAGCAGCAGCTCCGAAGTCATCAAGTCTGGGCAGCAGTGCTGAGCCTGTCGGGCTTAGGATGCTCAGGTTTGGCCTGAGGCACTGGGTCTGTGCTGTCCTTGAAGGTCAGGCCCTGGGGTCACCCACCGGCTGGGTGGCCCAGAGAGGGTTGAGGGAGGCCTGAGTGGCCCCCAGGCAGGTGGAATCCTTCAAGCTCACACAAGTCCCTGGGCTTCACAGCAGGGCTGCCCCAGCATGGAGCCCCATAGCTACCCACGGAGGCCCGATCTTCTGTGTGCCCTTAAACCCACTGTTCACCAGAGGTAAAGGCCAGTGGGCCCCCACTCCAGTCTGCCATGTCCTGTACCCCAGGTCCGTCTCTCTTGTGCAGGGGCTCCCAGCTAGGTGTAAGGAGTGAGTGGGGTGGACAGAACAGGGTGGCAGAGACACCAAATGGAGGGACAGAGGGAGCCGTGGGTCCCGCCCACTGCCTGTGCAATAGGATGAAGCCCTTCCAGCCTCCATGTGGCCTGGAAGTGGAGGTGGGACCACGTGGGGGAACTTTAAGTCTGCAGTGCTGGGATGGAACCTAGGACCTCCAGATGTGATGCAGGGGCTCAGGCCTGAGTGGCACCCACATCCCTTTTTTATGCTGCCCTGAGCCAGGGACTAGCTGCAATGCCCAGGCTGGCCTCGAACTTGTGGCTCTCCTCTATCAGTCTCCTGAGTCGCAGGGTTACCTGTATGTATCTATGTCTCTTGGTGTGTGACTTCAGTCCACCCATTCCCCAACCACGCCTCCCAGAAATGCCCAAGCAGCTCCAGGGTTGGGGGTATTCTGGAGGAGCTACCCACCGTGCAGAACTGCAGAGGTTAGGGCTGAGCCAGCCTGTGGAAAGCACTGTGAGCCCCAGGCCTGATGGCTCAGGTGTCCATCAGGCAGTCTGCACCACAGCCCTTGCTGGGACCCATGATAGGGCTGGATGTGGGCGCCCTGCGGCCTGGAACTCTCCCCAGTTGCACTGCCATGGGCTTCCTGGGGGCTTGGGGAGTGGTTGAGGTCCTTGGAGAGTGGAGGTGTGGAAGGCTAGGGTCCTGAGAAACATGCCCACACCTAGCTGGGTGGAAGGGCCAGTGGTCACAGGTTGGGCTTGGCTGGCCTACGTGTGCCTCTTGCAGACTGCCTGGCCCAATGACTTGTTCAGCTGTGCTGGCAGGGGCTGTACCAGGTGCCTGCTTCAGTGTGCCTGCTTCCTGAGGTGCTCCTGTTTTCTGGGTGGTTCCTGGCATCACTGGGACCTCCTCGGCAGGCACAGGGACATGGGGCCAGCTCACCCAGGTCACACTGAGAGTGCTGAGTGGGAGGTCCCACCAGCACCAGCATCCCCTGGGGCTTCCCAGTCAGATGCCAGCTGAGGAAATCTGAGTGCCCACTGGGGATGCAGTGACCCTGAGAGACAAGGCAGATTTCAGCCTGGACTGGGTAGCACCTGACTTCTAAGGCCTCTGGCTGAGGGCACTGGGGCCTGCCAGAGCCTGGGCATTTGGGGAGATGACCGTGGAGAGTCCTGACTGGCACAGGGGGTGGCTTGACTCAACCCAAGGGGTCTTTGTGAGACCTGGAAGCCCATGTTGTATGCCAACCCAGGCTCTGGGTGGTGATTCAAGTGGGATGAAGGGGTGCTTGTGAGCTGTCATTCTGCTAAGTGCTAGAACCAAAGTCATATAGCATTGGGAGGCTGAGGCAGGAGGATTGCCTCAAGTTCAAGACCAGCCTGGTCTACATAGTAATAGAAAATAAGACCCTGTCTCAACAAAACAGAACAAACCAAGACATGGTAAAATAAGTCATAAATCATGGACTGGGACTTATGCTCAACCAGGAGGCTGGATGTCTGGACCAGGTGCTGGTGGCCAGGATCTGGGGAGGGCTTCCTGGCCTGCACACAATCACCTTCCCACTATGCCCTAGGTGCCAGAGTGTCATGTGGTCTTCTTCTAACTGGGACACTGACCCCATGTTCTTCCTCATGTGGCCCTGATCATCTCCATCTCCACATGGTACCTTGTTGAGTCCACGCTTCAGCATAATCATGTTTGGGGTCTCAGACAGTCCATCTGCAGCTGGGTCTCCCCAGTAGCCTGGGCCACCCCACAGGAGGGGCTTCTGTGGCCGTAGGACAGGGCAGCCTCCTCCCTGTTGCTCAGCAGTCTCTAGGCACTCCTGCTCCCCATCCTGTCTAGGCAGGGAGCCTCCAGGGCACCAACTGCATAGATGTCAGGGACACAGGGTGCGGAAGTGTAGGTCCCCACTGTGTGCCCAGCTAGGGTCATGTTTACCCGCAGAGGGCCAGTGCCAGGCCCCCGCCTGGCTGTGTGGCCCGAGTTAACTCGGCTCCAGGATAAATAGCCATTCAGTCACACAAGGCCCCTTTGTCCTGCAGAGAGGCTCCAGCCAGGACACTGCCTGGCGGCCGGTGTCCTCGGCACGGCCCCAGGCCAGGCCGGCTGCCCCGACACATCCAGCCACCCCACAGGGCCTGCTCTGGGCAGACGCGGTGGCTCTTAGAGGCCCTGGTGGGAAATGGGACTGGGAGCTCATGGAGGGATGTGAGACCAGGCCGGCAGAACAGCAGAGCAACCAGCAGGGCACTGTGGGCAGGGGAGGGTGGCATGCCCTCCGGCCCCTTGAGCCTCGCCACTGCCCACTCTCCTCAGGGGAGTGGGCTGGCAGTCTCTGATGGTCCCCAGCAGCCAGGCCTCTTCTGGTGGAGTGTGGGTACCGTGGTGGGGTGCTGGAGGGGAGGGTGTGGTGATCCTGCAGGCCAGCCAGGAGCTCCTAGGCACCTGGAAGGGTGGGTGGAGGTGGACGGTGGGGTAGGACCTGGGGTCTGTAAGGAGACAGCAGTATCCTGTAGCCCAGGGCAGGTGGCTTTCTGGCTTCCCGTAAAGCTGACGCAGGTCCTTGCCCCAGTGATCCCTGAGATGGCCACACAGCCTTCTGCCCAAACTAGGGCTGAGACAGAATCCCCTCGCCTAGGGGCCTTGCTGACATCCACTGGCTGCTCCGAGGCACACCTCTGAACCACTCAGGCCTTGGCCTCGATGGTGGCCCACAGGTTCCTTGGCACCATAGCCCAGTGGACCATGGTTGGCAGTGCCCCCTGGTGGTCACCATGTCCCAGGTTCTCTGTAGCCCAGCAGGAAGTCCTTGGAGCAGGAGGGCTGGGGCCTCTGGGACCATGTGACTGGCTTAGGTGGACTAGCACCCTCTCATAGAGGGAAAGCAGTGCTTGCCTCTGGCGGGCTGGACATCTGCCTGCTTCCTGGACGCTAGCTAGGCTCCAGGCAGTCACCAGACTCCAGAAAGGTGTGAGCCAAGTCCTGTGCCAAAGCCAGGGGTACTGGGGTATCTGCCTATTTGGGGCCCACCCCTGTATAGTGGGTGCGGGTCCATCTGTGAAGCCAGCTCCTGTGCCTGCTGGACCTGCTGGCTTAGAGAAACCACTTCTCACTCCAGGGCTGTGATACAACCTGTGTCCTGGTACACCCCTAGTGCATGTGCCCGTGCTCCTCTCCAGAGCACGGTCTCCCCGCTGCCTGCACAGGTGGAATCGCTTCCTCTGTCTGCCCCTGTGTCCCTCGAAACATGCAGGTCAGTGACTGCACTCTACCCATGTGCAGCTGGACTGATGGCTGGACTGTCCTCCAGGAATAGCTGGGTCTGTGTGGCTACTGAGCTTCCTGAGGCAGTGACAGCGGGAAACGGGCGGCCTGCAGTACCCCAGGCCAGGAGTGTCCTGGCCTCTCCATCAGGCTGAGACCAGGCAGGCTCAGGGAGTGTGGGGCAGGAGGGCCAGCGCAGGCCACGCAGCACAGGGCGGGGGTGGGTCTGTCTCAGCCCACAGCTGGGGTGGCTCATCATAAGCAAGACCAGGAGGGCTGCAGTCTAAGTGAAACTTTATTTAGTCGTCTTTTAAAGACAATCTAGTTTTTTCCTTTTAAGACAGGGTCAGGCTGGCCTCAAACTCACAGTGATCCTCCTGCCTCACCGTCCCGAGTGTTGGGATGACAGGTGTGTGGCACCACACCTGACCTAAGACAATCTAGTTTAAAAACAGAGTAAGAAAAGAACACAAAACTAAGACACATCAGGCAGACACATAGACAGACACAGACAGGGAGGCGGGCAGGCAAGAGCCCCTGTGGGCATGGCTGCAGTCAGATCTTCTCCATCTTGAAGATGAGGTCATCACAGAGCCGGGTTAGCTCATCATTCTCCTTGGCCTGAGGAGAGAAGAGAGGGCTGGGTTCCTGCAGGACACTCAGAGGGCCCCCAGGGCAGGGAGGGAGGTGGCCAGCCCCCGGCCCACCTTCTGCTCCACAGCCTTCTCCAGTGAGTGGATCTGCATCTGCGCTTTCCTTAGGTTTGCCTGGAAAGCCAGTGCCTCTGCCTGGGCCTTGCTCCGGACCTGGGCGATCTCTTCGTTTGCCCTGCAGGATGGAGGGTGCAGGGTGGAGCTTAGCCAGGCAAGACCAGGCAGGGCCCACCTCCCTCGGTCTCCCCGGCATTTACAGCCTGAGCTTCTCCTCGGCATGAGCCTTCAGCGCCTGGTACCGCTGGCCCTCCTTCTCTACCCTGGTGATGTAGTCTTCCACACACTTCTTCAACGACTCCTCGTTCTGTGGGAATGGCAGGCAGGACCATGAACAGTGAGCTCCTTCAGACCCTCCAGCATGGATGCAGGGCCTGGGGGTCACTGAAGGGCACAGGACGCCCAGCCTCCCCAGGCCCTTGGCCGCACAGCCCCTTGTGCCTGGCTGGCTTTTTTTTTTTTTTTTTGAGAGTCTCACTTTGTAGTTCAGGCTGGCCCTGAGCTCACTATGGTGCCCAGGCAAGCCTCGAACTCAGCATTCCTCCTGCCTCTGCCTCCCGAGTGCTGGGATGACAGGCGTGAGCCACCACGCCCAGCACTGTGGTATGTGGTATTGATGGCTGGTGGGCGTGAGTCTCCATGCCCAGCATTGTATGTGGTTACCGAGGATCGAACTCAGGACCTTGCGCTTGCGAGGCAGGCGCCGGAACCACTGAGCCAACCCTTCGGCCCCCAATGCCTGGCTGGCTTTGTGGCAGGAGGGCTGGGCCCAGCCCTGACAGCCTGTGTGCCCTGCCCTCTCCCTTGGGGGAGGCTCCCTTGGCTTAGAGAAAGCACTTCTCACTCCAGGGCTGTGATACAACCTGCATTCTCCTGCGCCCTGGTGCACGCAGCCTGTGCTCCTCTCCAGAGCACGGTCTCCGTGCTGCCTGCACAAGGTAGAATTGCTTCCTCTGTCTGCCCCTGTGACCCTCATAATACACTATCTTCCACGCCAGTCCTCACTGTCCTGGGCCTCCCTGCGTGCCCACCAGTGCCACCACTGAGGGGCTGGGGCTTCTGCTGGGGTCCCCGTGTCCCTGGAGGTCACCCTCGGCCAGCTGGGCTGCGTGCCCCACTCCAGGTCTGTGCACAGAGGAGGCGTGGGGAGAAGGGTGTCACACACCTTCTGGTAGCCTTCAATCACCTCCTTTTGTTTCTCAAAGCGCTTGAAGAGGTCAGAGAAGGACTTTTCCATGGAGTTCAGGTCTGCAGTAAGCTGGTCTCTCTCCCTGAGGACCCCCTGCATCTCTGCGTTGGCAAGTTCCTTCTGCTTTTGGGCATCCTCTGGAGAAGGGCAACTCCTCAGGTTAGGGGCACCAGCAGATGTGAGGTGTGGGGAGGCACAGGGCAGGGAGGAGCAGACCTGCTGGGTGACCCGTGAGTGACACAGGCCCAGTAAGCACATGGCAGGCCCATAAGGAAGTCCAGAACAGGGGCAGGATGCAGCCACCCCCTCTGGGGACCAGGTGAGAGAGGGACACTGTAAGTGGCTTGAGACACAGCCTGCTGAAGGCAAGGTGGTGTGGGTGGGGAACACGGCCCTGGTGGCCAGCTCTGGGTCTGGTGATGCCAGGCCCATCAGTGCCACCATCTCATTGGGCCCAGCCTGGGAGGCTGGGGACACAATATAGGCAGGGGCAGGAACTGGCACTCACCCATTGCCTGGTACACAATGGCTTCAAAGCCATCCATGATCTTCCTGTGGAGAGGAGGGCAGGGTGAGCTCTGGCATCCCAGCAGGCAGATCGGCGAGCACCGGGGACCCGTGGCAGGCAGATTTGGCCTTACCCCATCTCCAGGTTCTTCCCCTGCAGCTCCTCACACCGGCGCTTCAGCTCACTGCTCTCCTTCCGGGCTGCGCTCACCTGCAGGGCCCCATCCCCATCAGCTCTGGGGATCCCACTCCAGGGCCTCGGCACTGTTCTCAAGCCTCAGGGACCCTGGTCACGGTGAGGCTGCCTGCTGTGCCCCAGTCCTGCTAGGGCAGGTTCCAGCGCCCACAAAAGGGTGGGGTGAAGGGCAGGCCAGGCTTGAAGGCCAGAGGGCTGCTGCTCCTAGGGCTGCAGGCGTCACCCCATGGCCAAGACAGGTGGGGACCATGGGGGACCCTCCCCAGCTGGCATAGCAGTCTGAGTGCATCTGGACAAGGGGAACAGGACTGCCGCCAGGGCGCTGCAGGTCATCTCCATAGTGTCCCAGAGGGCAGAGGATGGCCAAGGCCCCGGGATCAAGAGCCAGGGACTGTGGCCCAGGGAGGGTGTTGTCTGGGTGTCCTCTCTCCCAGGCCTAGGCTGGGGTCAGGGGGTAAGAGGGAGCAGCAACAACACGGACAACTACCAGGCTGGGGATGCAATCCAGGTGTTGGGCCTGTGCTCATAGCGCCAAGCCCTGTTCCAGCACTCACTTCCTAGGGTGCCCGTGTCCTTACCGCTGCATCCAGGTCACTCTGGCTGTACTGCAGCATGTCCACAATGGGGGTGGGCTGGGTGGATGAGGGCAGGCCACCAGGCTCCAGGACGCTTGAGGGTGGGTCTGGCACCTAAGGGTGACAGACACTAAGGCACTGCCCACATCATGTACAGCAGGCAAGAGCAGCTGGCCTGGCCAGCAGGTGTTGGGGGCCGGGGCTGCAGGCAGGCAACACCTTCACAGTGGGTGGCTTGGGGAGGGACTGGCCACAGGCACCTCGCCTGACCCCCAGGCTGCAGACCCCCATGGCTGCAAGGTCCTTTGAATCTACCTGCATCTTCTCAGACCACAGCACGACCACTCCAGAGAGGGAAGTACTCACGGGGACATCCAGCGCACCCAGGAAATCCAGCTCCACAAGCGTAGCATCTGGTGGGTTCCCTGAGGAAGGGCCACCTATGGCCTGCACACTGGGACCAGACAGCAGCCAGTCATGTCACACCCTGACCATACCGTGCAGGGCCCAGTAAAGAACACTCAGAGCCTTGCACACGTGAGGCACGTGCTCTCCTTCTGAGCCACAACTCTTTTACGGGGGCTAGGGTCTACATTGCCCAGACTGACCCTGAACTCACAAAGTCTCTTATTTCAGCTTCTGCAGTAGTTGTGGTTACAGGTACATGACACCCTATCCAGACCTAAACAAGTTCTTTTTCTTCAAAGATAGGGTCTTACTTGTAGTTCAGACCAATTCTGAACTCACTGTGTAGCCCAGGCTGACACTGAATTCATGATCTCTTGCTTTGGCCTCCCAAATGCTGGGACCACAGGCTTGTACTATAGTACACTGGTTGGTTTCTCCCAGGATGAGTCTTAGACTGGGGTTTTCCACAAGTGCCAGGTGCTAAATGGTTCAGATTTGAAGACCACATGGCCTCCATCACCGCTCTGTTTTGCCCTGGGCTGTGGGTGACCAGGCAGTTTGTGAAGAAGCTGTTGTTGACTGTGGGGCAATGAATTTTACTGACAAATAGGACAGAGTGTGGCCTGTGGGTTACAGTTTGCTAACCTCTGTCTATAGCACCTGTTTCTACACTCAGAGCTCCCACCCACCTTGGGAAGTGGGCAGCAGGCAGGACAAGCAAGGCAGGGCCAACTTCAGGGATCCCAAGACCCCCATCCCCAAGGCGGCTCTCTCTCACTCACCTGTCACTGGGACCCAGGGCTAGAAATCTGATCACAAAGTACCTAATTGCAGGCACCTGCCTTCCTGGCCCACGCACCTGTCTATCACTGGGACCACAGGCACTGGCCGCAGAGGACTGTCCTTCAGGAGAGGGTCGAACTTCAGGTACAAAGACTGCTTCCTCCAGGCGGACTCCTTAAACTGGGAAATGGGGCAGGTCAGTGGTACATTGTTATCCCCATGGGCAGCCCCTCTCTGAGTTTAGGTGATGGCTCACTGGGTGAGGGGCTGGTGTTCAAACCCTACCCAACAGTGCAGCAAATGATCCCTGCTCTCTGGGGGTGGGCAGCCAGGCTGGGAGGCAGCTCGGACTGCACATGTGCTGTGGGATGTGCCAGATGAGCACCAGTGTCATTTCAAATGACAGCACTATGGGTGGCTCATGGGAGAGCAGTGCAAGTGCCTGGTACCTACCGAGGACGTCCCGAACTGCTCTAGATAATCCACCTCAGCGCCAGTGCCTAGAACTGAGAGGGACCACAGTGCGTCACTACCACTGCTCTAGGACCCAGGCCCCAACAGCCCCATTCCAGCAGTTCCCGTAATCAGTGGCAGGGTAGGGATGTGGTTCTCTAGGGATGAGGGCATGGGAGCCACTTTGGGGCCACTGTTGTGACCTTGGCGAGTGACCCCCCCCCCGACCCCCCCTCTACTCTTACTTTTTCAGTAGAGGCAACTTTTAAAACATTTCCTGAGTTGGGTGCAATGGTGCACACCTGTAACTTCAGCAATCCTGGGAGGCCGAGGAAGGAGGATAACAAGTTTGAGTGCAGCCTGGTTAACTCATTAAGACCCTGTCTCAACGTAAAAAATAAAAAGTAGCTGGAGATGTAGTTCAGTGCAAAGGCTCAGGATTCAGTCCCTAGTATTGAGGCCTCTTACCTAAGGCTGACTGAGTCCAAAGTCAGGGAACTCATCAACAGAAGGGCAACTGTCACATAGCTGGTAAGAGGTTTATTTCTGTACAACTCAGCACTAAAAAGATAATTTAAAAAATGGGCAAGGAATTTGAGTAGATATTTGTCCACATACACAAATGGCTAATAGCACATGAAACAAGGCCCAAAAGCTGTTCTTCAGCCATCAAGAAATGTAGATCAAGGCCACATATACTGTCGCACACTTCCTAGGACATATAGTGAAGGCACCAGGGAAGTGATGATGCAGAGGAACTGCAGTCCTGCCGCGGACGGGGACATGAACAGTACAGTGACTTAGAACTTGGTCTGGCAGTTCCTGAAAGAGTTAATCACACTGACAGACCAAGGGGTTCCCCTCAGCAGAGGAGCTAAAAAGTCCCGATAAAACCTTGTGCCTTGGTGTTCACAGCAGCACTACTTCTGGCGACTAAGCAGGGGTACCAACCAAATGGACACACTGACTGCTGCCACAGCACAGCCAAGCCCTGGATGCGACACCACGAGGAAAGCACAGACACAAAGGTGGTATCCTGGGCAATGGACTCCGGGGCCAGCGAGACGCAAGGCTGCCTCAGCTGGGCTCATCCCCATGTGGCAAGGACCAGGATTCTAGTGCCAGAGACTATACTTCATCTACTGCCAGTCTTCCTGACGACCGGGGAACTCCCAGCAGTACTAGGGATTGAATCAAGGGCTGTGCACTGAGCTACAGCACAGCTTTTTTTTTTTTTTTTTGAGACAGGGTCTTGCTTTGTAGTTCAGGCTGGCTCTGAGCTCACTATGTAGCCTAGGCAAGCTTCAAACTCAGCAATCCTCCTGTCTCTGCCTCCCAAGGGCTGGGATTACAGGTGTGAGCCACCATGCCCGGCACTGTGCTATGTGGTATTGATTGCTGGTGGGCGTGAGTCTCCATGCCCAGCATTGTATGTGGTTTCCGGGGATCGAACTCAGGACCTTGCACTTGCGAGGCAGGTGCCAGAACCACTGAGCTAACCCTCCGGCCCCACAGCTTTTTTTTTTGAGGGTCTTGCTGTTACCAAGTTGCCCAAGCTGGGCTCAACCCTTCCTCAGCTTCCCAGAGTGGTGGGATTATGTGCCATCAGGCCTGCACACTGTGGGCTAGGCAACCAGAACTGAGGGCCTTTCATTCAGGCACAAGCTCTTGCTACATGTGCTTTAAGAGTGTTTCTGTGATCACTGGTGAGTGCCCAACTGTTTCTTTGTATGTTCCTATCTCACTTGTACACTAACTTGCCTCCCTCCCTCTCTTTCTTCCTTCCCTTCCTCCCTCTCTTTCTTTCTTTCATTCTTTTGAAACAGGGTCTCGCTTTGTAGTTCAAGCTGGCCCAGGCTAGCCTTGAACTCAGCAATCCTCCTGCCTCTGCCTTCGGAGTGCTGGAATGACAGGCGTGAGCCACCATGCCTGCCACTGTGGTATGTAGTATTGATTGCTGCTGGGCGTGAGTCACCACACCCAGTATTATTGTATGTGGTCACCAGGATTGAACTCAGGACCTTGCACTTGCTAGGCAGGCGCCAGAACCACTGAGCTAAATCTCTGGGCCCAACTTGCTTTTCTTATCTGTGTTTTTTTGTGGTGTCATGGGTTCCTACTCAGAGGAAAGTACTGTGTGACTGAGACACTTCCCCAGCCCTTTTGGCTACTTTTCCATGTCTCTTCATAGAAGCTTTCTACAGTGGATGTTACCAAGACACCCCACCCTGAGGAACAGATCCTTGAGCCTTTGTCATTTAAAGTCAGGGAGCAGAGCAGCTTCCAGATCAGTCAGTCATCTGCAACAAATGCAGCCGAGCCCAGCAACAAAACACAGGTGCCCACAGGACCTAGAAGACGGCAAACCTACGCACCCTCGGCAGGGTCTCTGAAGCTCTCCTCCTCCAGGTTCAGAATGGGCTCTGGGCCAGGCTGGGAGCCAGTGAGCAGCTCACGATCCAGGCCACAGGTGGGAGCCGAGGCATCTGAGGAGCTTGAGGTTTCCTCCTGTGGGAGGTTAGTGTCAAAGATCCCACTGGGGTCAGAGAACATCAGCAGGGTGTCCCTCCTGGGTTCCTTTCTGCATAACCAGAAGACACCGGCACTGGTGTGGGATGTACCATGCTCACATACACACCTGCACCTGGCCTTCTGTGCTCAGGGTATTGGCTGCTGCCTGCACCACGGGCCTCTCAGCCTCTGGGTCTTTGCACAGCTTCCTGGAGAGACAGAGGCAGCAGAGTTATAAGCCACCACACACCCTGTACCCACTGAGCTGCCTGTCTGCCCTGCATGGCTCTGCTGCTCCTCAAGGCAGAGCTCATGCTAGAAGGTATATGAGAACAAGTGGGCATTGCCTTGGCAGTCAGTGTCCATAAGGCGGCACTTTCAAGTCCTTCCACATCTGCATCTGGGTGGCACAGAGCTGGGGACCTCCTGAGCCTGCCTGCCCAAAGCCTGTTCTGGAGCTGATACCCGACAAGGCTGCCTGTCCACTGTACTTACTGGCTTGGAGGCAAGTCCTCTGTAGGTGGTGCCAACCCAGCCCCGGGGGCTTCCAGAGGCTGGGCTTCTATGCTGGCCAATGTGGAGCCACCTCCAAAGGGGTTAAAGTTTGGGTCATCCAGCTTGTCCCAGCTGAGGTGGTAGGAGCCCCTGGAAGCCAGCACAGGAGCCTCATCTGCTTCTGCCTTCTCAGGAGCCTGTGGCGGTCTTTCCTTGGCCCTCTCTCCTTGTCTCTCGGGTGGAGCTGTGCTTCTGCTGGTTGCCCCATCAGCGAAGTCAAACTCGAGTCTTATGGGCTCACACAGTGAGTCAATTGCTCTTTGGCTGGCAACAGCCTCCCTCTGGGGATCTGGGCTGGTCAGAGTCATGTTCTGAGGGCCAGGTAGGTCTGTAGAGGGTGTGCTTGCACCTGGGCCTCCAGGAGCAGCTGCCTGGGACAGGGCAGAGGTGGAGGGGCTCCCTCCTGGGCCCGCAGGAGGAGCGCCCACTTGCTGGTGCTGGGCTGCTGACCCAAGAGGATCTCTGAGGACCTCAGCAGTGTGGGGCATGCTTTCGGTTGAGAAGTGAGAGCTAACATTATCTTTCAAGGCCTGGCCAGTGTCACTGGACATTTGTCCTGGAAACATCTGATATTCAGGACTTCCTGGGCTCTGGGAAGAAGCATTTGAGTCAGCCAGTTGGGCCAGGCCAGGTTTGCTACAGCTGTCATCTTCAGAGGCTGAGGTGGCACCCCTTGGAGTAAGGCCAGCACTGGTCACAGCTGGATTTTGAATTCCATTGGGCAATTTGGTAGCTGTATCCTTGGTGAGCTGTTGGCTTTTTAATAACAGACTTAGTTAACATTAAGGAACCCACAAACTTCCCAGTAAGACTTCAGTCCATGCGGAGACAGGAGTGACAGAGAGGAGAACATCTAGTCAGTCCTGCCCCTGGCCCAGGTATCAAGAGGCACTGGGGACACATGGGCTGTGAGACAGACAGCAGAGGTATAACAAGCCAGCTGCAGCAGTAAGGTCTTCTCATGAAGCCATGGTCCCTCTACCCTGGGCCCAGAGCTTCATGGCTGTGATGAAGAACTCATGAAAGAAGAAAGCTGAGCTGAAAAAAGCCCACTTTCAGGGCTGTGCGGGAGCACATAATGAAAATCCCACTATTCTGGGAGACTGAGGCAATAGGCTTGAGGCTTGAGGATCTTAGTGACTCAGCAAGATGGTCTCAAAATAAAAACACATTTTAAGAAAGGGCTGGATGGGCCAGAGGGTTAGTTCAGTGGTTCCGGTGCCTGCCTTGCAAGCACAGGGTCCTGAGTTCGATCCCCGGTAACCACATACAATGCTGGGCATGGAGACTCACGCCCACCAGCAATCCATACCACAGTGCTGGGCGTGGTGGCTCACGCCTGTAATCCCAGCACTCGGGAGGCAGAGACAGGATTGCTGAGTTCAAGGCTTGACTGGACTATAAAGCAAGACCCTGTCTCAAAAAAAAAAAAAGGGCTGGGATGAGGCTCAGAGCCTCAGGCCTTGGGTTCAATCCCAAGTACCAGAAAAAAGAAAAAGAAATCTGCCTTCAAAAAGCCAGCCACTGTGCTGTGGCTCACATCTAATCCCAGGGTGGCAGGAAGATGGATGACTGTCTTTTGGGAAAGGCCAGACTTATCACTTCAGTGACTTAGGCAGAAGGGACACCATGCTCAAACCCACCTCTTGCAATTTCTCTCCAACTTTGAAAACTTTAAGAAACCAAATGTAAGGAACACGTTACATAGCTGGTATGCCACAGCTGTTGGCTTTCCTTCCAGGCTGCCACTTTGGCCACACTAGAGGATGAGCCCTGGTCTTCCCACATAGTCCAACCTCCATAAGACACTATTTGGGTATCCTGCCGTCCCAGTGACACTCAGCAGTGTGTCTGAATTAGCCAACAGAGCACAGCAGGGACACACACCCACATCACTTCTCAGGGCTGCTTTTCCGGTGCCCCTCTACTGTCTGTGCTATAGTGGCTACTGCATGGGCCCAAGGTCCAGGTTCGAGATGAGATCCTCCCTGGCCTCAAAGCAGGTCAGACCTCCTATTGCTGCCAGGTCTCCCTCCTGTTGGATGTGGTTAGGCTCTAACAATGACTTGCTCTGATCACAGCTGATCAAGCTTCACAAAGTAAAAACAAAGTTGCAAAGCAGTAAGGACACATAGGAAGAGCAGTGCATTTAGGTTGGAGGGGACCACAGGGTGGGGACAGCACTGTGCCCAGACAAACATCCCTGCATAACAATGTGAGTAAAGAAAATAGTAGTGGTAACTTGCTTCTTATGCACATCTGAAATCCATTTAAACGAAAGTTTTGAATAGTTAAATCAGCACAATTAGGTGCAGCAGCACATACCTAAAACCCATGGCTACTTTGGAGACTAAGGCCCGAGATCAAAAGTTCCAGAGCAG
>PVIC010014594.1:0-36369 GCA_004025085.1 Thryonomys swinderianus | reverse complement strand
TCATGCACTCACGGGTTTTGCTTGTGTCTTCTCCATCCCAGGAGACAATAGGCATGTGGACACAGTATGGCCCTCACCGGGCCCCTCAGCGCACAGACCAGATGTGTCCAATGCCTATCATCCTCAGGACCCAGAACATGCACCCTCCTACAATATGTAGGTCACATTCACCCTCAGAATAGAGAGGGTTTTTTTTTCTTTTTTGAGTCCAGGTTGCTTTGACACAGACTCCAAACTCATCATAACAACATCATAACTAGCACGTAGTACAACTAGGCAGATCTCATGCTTTAAACAAAAATGAAGGTCACAGAAAGTTAAGGGAAAAGATATAAAAACATCACTCCAAAATAAAAGTCACATACCACAAGGGTCAGAAATGGTCCACTAAAGGCGAGTCATACAGAATTTAAATCATAGAGAGGGACGTGTCATGGCACAATGACATAAAGGAGAAATCATATTGCAGAAGAAGGAGAAGAATGGGAGCCCAGCAGCCATCAATTTGTTTTAAGTCGCTCCTACCCAAGGAATTTGGTTCCAGGAGGCCCCAGCTGAAGGATGCGGCTGACCAGACTTTCTCCCTCATTAAGTGGGGGAGGAGCCGTTGGCAGGTGAAGTTTACTGAGTGTATCCAAAGCAGCAGTGAAAGAAAGAACATAAGTGAGCTTCAGGTGTTGTGTCCCACAGAACCGCAGCATCACCAGCTGATCCACAGGGTGAACTCTGGGTTCGCACTGTGCTCGGTTCTGTCCCCTCCATCGGTCACAAAGAGCAAGGAGCCGACACCTGGGGCGGGCGGACAACGGCAGTGTGTCTGAGCCGGGGCGGCGCGGAGCTGTCAGGGCTACCCCAGTTAGATCGCCGCCAGGGTGCTAGCCACAAGAAGAAGGAAAGCGAAAAGCTCCACAAAGCTGTGTTTGGAATATAATAAAAATTATTCTCTGTCCAGAGGCCAGATGTTTTCGTGGGTATTTCCAACGAATTGGAAGGGCCTTAAAAAGCCTAGAACTCCCTGAACAGGAGGGCGAAGGGTCTGGTACAGACCGTGACAAGAGTGACTGGGGATTCCTCCAACCATGAAGGTATTTTCTGATGAACCCAGAACTTCACAGGATCCTTCTAAAGCTCTGATCTGCCTGAGAGCAGGGCAGGAGAGGTGGTTTCTATAACTGAGAAACACTGACTCATCCTGTTCAGGTGTGAGAGTAATTTGGAGCAATTGTGTTAACTGCTCCAAATTACAGGCTTCAGAACATTCCCTGTGTTCTAAAGCGGAAACCCTCTCCCTATTATGATGCTGACAATGATGCTGCAAAAGAGTTCATAATTAAGATTTTCTCCCAGATTTTCAAGCATTAAGACTTATGGCAAGACTTAAATACAATTGATTTGTTTCAAAATGTTTTGAAACTTGTCCCCCTCCAAAGCTTCAATCTTTTGTCAGTTTTAGTGGTAGCTCTTCACTTCCTGACATAGAAATGCTACTTCATAGAACAGCAGCCGTACAAACAAACAAAAGAAATAAGTGCTAATTTCTGCTCAAAATTGCCAAAATGAGCCCACCAGAAGTTAGTCTTGACGTTTTTGTCTTAACAGTAATTGTGACTATGTGGACAACCAGCATAATATTTAAGGCTCAAGGTATCAATTTTGATGCAGAAAAAAAACATCACATACACTCAATTTTTAAATATCCTATAAAGTCAACACTGTTCTCAAAATGGAGAGAATGATCGTTTCCTAAATACATGAAACTTGAAACTTGTATTTGGAATATAGCAGTTAAGTCTCAGAAGAGAAAAATGATATCTGCCATGACCCGAAACTTGGTAATTCACACTGGGAGTCTTTTGTATCACATTCAACAGAAAGAATAATAACCTGAATCATTAACTCATTCATGCCTTGATACAGGAAGCATGAAAGTGAGCCAAGCACTGAGGTGCTACTTGCAAATGTTAAAAATTCCATACGCACTAGTCTTCTTTTCAAAAGTGATGCACTTACCTTTCCTCTATCCCACGCTAGAGATTTCATGGAGAGGACACAAGCTCATCGGTGACTAAGTGTGAGGCTTATCAGAGACCCTTACCCCAGGAACTGAGCACCGGAAGGTCCCACTTCGATCAAGCGACTGGCCAGGCCTTCTCCTTCCACCATGGGGGGCATTGTCGCCAGTCGATGGCGCTTGACCAGTCGGCAGGTGACTCGCGTGGGCGCCGTACATTTCCGGGGCGGAATAATGATTCGAAGCCCGTTGTGTCTGCATCCTCGCATGGCCCCGCCTCGGGCATCCACCATAAAACTAACAAGGAAACTAAAAATTAAAACAGAAGATTAGATGTTCTGAAACAGTCGAACACAGAAACACATTTGGGGAAGTTAATTTCTTTCCTGAAAGCCTTGTTCTCGAAATATCTCCTTTTTATTTAAGCACATGGTGGTAAAACATTTGTTTTCAACAGTTACTTTATACCAGTGTCATTATTTCTGTTAGTTATGTTGTTTTAATTTTTGCATAGCTTTCATCTGTTACCAAAGAAGGGTTCTACTTTTTGTTGAAAATGTTGATTTTCAAATCTGAAATGTAAATTTATATTTCAAACTGACTTTAAAGAAACTGGAAAGTTACATAAAAATATTAATGTCTCCTTTTGTCATAAACACAATGACTTCTGTTCTCTTGTATGTGTGTCCTAAGTAATTTACATGTTGAAAGAATGTGAGAATAGATTAGAAAGAACAAATTACAGTTTTTCTAAATTAAAAACTTGATGTATCAAAGTTATTTCTTACCCAGTTCATTTTAATATAACCCTATAACTTCATAAAAATCTCAAAGGCCACTCCCAAGGTCAAGTCCCTGTCAATGCATCCTGGTCTTATCCAGGATGTAAGTTTTTTTTTTTTTTTTTGGAGACAGGGTCTCGCTTTGGAGTTCAGGCTGGCCCTGAGCTCACTATGGAGCCCAGGCAAGCCTCGAACTCAGCAATCCTCCTGTTTCTGCCTCCCGAGTGCTGGGATGACAGGTGTGAGCCACCACGCCCGGCCAGGATGTAAATTTCTTAATTGATTACAATCTAAAAGAAAAGAAAACAACTTAATGGTTTTAGGTAGCATGACTTTGGTGATTAAAAAGTGAATGATTTTACTTGAAAAATAGAAATCTCTCTGCCATATTCTCACTGATTCAAAGAGGGGACTTAATTACAAACAGTGAGAGAACCCTCTACCTTGTTTCTAAAGTGTAATTTCTGGAGTTAGGAACCCTGGGCTCACGCTGCAGACAGATCTTTACCTGACATAAGTTTATCCTAAACTATAATATATGAATGTGGAAAATAACAATTTAGAAATACAAAGGTATTTCGAGTGTTTTTGCTCTTTGCTAGGCTAACTGTTCACTACAGAGAGACCTACAATCTCAAGTGCCTGAGTTTGGCTAAGTGTAGGAAGAGAAAATGTCTGTCTGCACTTTGAAGCTATCCTTTAGTGATGGTCACATGTCCTGAGCCAACTTAGTGTGAAGTTTTGTCATTGTGTTAGAGTCCTCATGAGAATCTCTTATTTTATCAAGGAGCAAAAATTAAACAACATGACAATCTCCTTGTCACACACATACACAAAAATACACACAGTGCGCAGACTCTTACACAGTTACACCACCTTCCCAATTTTCATTGCATTTGCAAGATCATTACACAAAGAGGAAAGCAACATGTAGGTGTTTCCTGGGTTCACTCAGAACTTCAGAATACCTAGATATTGCTTTCAAAACAACACAGATAACATTTGAAACACGTTTCGTCAAAGTAAGTTACGGGATAGAAACACAGTACATTATGTTATTTTTTAGACAAGTGAAGAAAAATATCTTGGCATCCTCTCCACAGCAGAACACAGATCTCATTAAGCATGCTATTAAACAAACCCTGCTGCTAGTAATAAACAAATAAACGCAGGAGTAAAGGAGCCCAGGGTACCTTTCTGAAGCACTTCATGCAATATGAGACCACGGAAGAGCCCCCAGCACCCACATGCAGGAGCCAGGCCAGGCTTGCCATTCAGCCCCTGCTCAGGGGCCTGAGTGCTCAGCAAGGGCTGAACACTGGGAATACAATCAACAGTCCAAGTCCGAAGTGTTGATGTTTCTGGTCTCACAAAATGCACTGAGGAAATGCTGACTCTTTTCTTATTATTGGTCTTCAATTTGAATTATTTTTTTAAATCTTTTTAAATCTTACTTTCTTCAATGTATGAATGCTCAAAAGAATAAAAGAACTGGCAGAAATTCTACATGAATATAAGTTTCCATTTTAATTATTCTTGCGTATGGTATTTACATTGATTTTTCACTAAAAAGTTAAAAAAAAACTTAAGTTTCAACTACTGTTTCCAAATTCATTAGAATATTTCTATCACATTGATAATTAAAACTAATACTTCCTCTGTTTTTAGAAATCTTTTGATTACAGTCACTAGGGGTAAATAAAAAAGAGGTACTAAAATGAGAAAGGAATTATTATAACGAATCTGCTTAATCCTGCAAAGTATCTGTGCATCTGGGAGGCACTTAAGAAATGTTCACATCTCTGCGCTTTCACAGTCCTGCTATGTTTAGTCCAGTGACAGCGCGCGGCCTGCACAATATCCCTTCTGCCTTTAGAGGAAGGAACAGAGTAAGTTCTGGTGATCCAGCCTCTGAGGAGTGAGCTGAAGTGGTTATGCTCTTCACAGCAGCGATGTCTAAGTAAGTCTGCGTTAGAGTCTTTCTCGGGTTTTGTGTCACTAGAACCCTCTTTCTAAGGTATCTGAGTTATGATTTCCATGTCTACATTCCTTTTCACGTGGCCTTTGCTACCCTCTTACTCCGAGCCAGTGCCCCACTCGTAGACGAAGGTACAGAAAGAAAAGCAGCTCCCGCTGTCGGGAAGCTCACAGTTTAATTCCATGGGAAATATGTTTCATCATTTTCTGGTCAGTGAGAAACGAACTGTATGGGCCGCCTAGGAGCCTGAATGGTAGTAACCACGTTTTACACATTTCTTCCTGTGACCCCTGGGGCCTAGTACAGTGTGCAAGGAAGACAAAGAAGGTAGACAACAAATAATTTTTTAGTAAAATGAGTGAATGGAAGAGCAAAAAGGCTGCCTAAGAGAAGCTACATATATTTATATCTAACAGAGAAAGCCGATTTAAGAGGAATTTTAACTTTTGGATCTCCGGGCAGTTACACCACTCAGAATTCTTTCAAATCCCTACTCTCAGAAGCAGCCAAGCTGGTGGAACGCACTGTCAGTCGTAAATCACCTGCCACAGGGTGATTTCTACTCCAAAATGAGAGAACTTGTATATGTATTTCCTTTGATTGAGGAATAGTAAAAAAATGGAAGTAAATATCAAGAGCTTGAATCTAACAAAAAAATTTAATTAGGAGTAAAAATTATATGAAGACAGACCAAAATAAAGAAATCAAAGCAAAAGAACTCACAGATGAAAGCTGCTAGGAGGTAAATCTACTTGGAAGTATCTTGTCACTATAGACCAGGAACGTAGCATTTCAGTATTGTGCCAGATGTAGCCCATAATGGAAAAATCAAGGGACAATATAAACAACTCAAAGAAAAATTAAATTTCTAAAAAAATAAGATTTTATTTGTCATTAACTAATGTGACACAGACTAACAGAAAACAAGGTCTAGTGAGGAAATTTTCTTTAAAGAAAGATAAAAGAAAGTGAAACAGAAAGAGGTGAAGAAAAATGTCAGGATCAGAAGCATTGAAAGAACTAAGTATTAATGTGAAAGTAAATGAAAATGTTGTAAGTCAACCAAGAAAATATTCTAAACAAATCTGACAATGTAACTGCCAAGCAAACAAACAAAAAAAGCTAAGCTCATGAAACTGCATACTTTTTCTTTAAGAAGAAATAGGAAAAATAATGCCTTGTATTTATACCTAGGTATTGATGGAAAGTCTACTGGTAAAGGTCAACATGGTGATTAATTCCAATAGTCCATAACATAAAGTTGGGGGTTGAGCATTTTCATAAAATACAGCCACTCTTTGAGTAGGTCGTACAATTAAGTGATAGTGATTCTGGGATGTATAAAACACTAGGAAAAGCAAATTAAAAGAGGTGACTTACTTGCATATATCACAGGAAAAAGAGGAAGGTTGGAAGATGTGAATCATGAGACAAGTCAATTCGCATATTAGAGCTAACCAAACAAAACTGATTTTCTCATGTTTTGGAGAGACTAAAACTGGGACTTCATCATGTTTGCAAACATTAGAGAGGAAAACAGTGAAAGTAAAAGCATGCCATGAAATATATCGAAGAAGATGTTACATAGGTTGAACTTCCATTGTGCAAGGCTGCGAGGTTTACAGCAGAAACAATCCTGTGACACTTGGGTTGTGGTGCGAATGACAGGGAGGCCAAGCACGTAGAATTCAATAACTGCTTGCTTCCATCATCTTTTTTCCCTTTAGCCACAGGGATTTGTATATTTTGAATGTGTTAAAAATTATAACCACGGAAACTAACGTTCTATTAAGAACCTACATTTGCACCAGGGGTTTAGCTCAGTGGCCTTGTACCTGCCTGGCAAGCACAAGGGTCAGATCCCTACTGCCAAAAAGAAAAAAAGAGAGAAGAACCTGCTAGGAAGCTAGATGTGGGCTGGGCAGTCTAAAATGTGGGACAGTTTTTAATGGTTCTGGAATATGTTACTAAGTAGGGTATGAAAACACTGCCATCACAGACCCCAGGACAAGGTCCCATACTCTTTCCTGGATATAGGTTTATCTCTGTCCTAGATTATTCATGTAACTGAAGGCAAGTCACTTAACATTTTTAAGTTTTAGTTTTCTCATTTGTAAGATGAGAGGCTTCAATGAAACATGCCTCCCAAAGCTAAAATGCTACGTGCGGCTTACTGATAACTAAGTTAGAAAGCCGACAGAAATATTCCATTTCAAATGTTTCAGAATTCCCGATTGGAGTTGCACTATTGTTATTCCAAGGAACCTATCTTATTTTTGTTTTAGGATTTCAACAAGTGTCTTGGTGAAAATAGGCAACATACTACACTAGACATTGACTTACGATAGTATCAGGTCACTTCAGCTTTACTGAATTATTTTACTCTCCAAATGAAATTCAGCAGTCATGCAAAGTAGAAATTCTTATTGAAGGTGTCTAAATTGTGAGGTATGACATTATCACAATTTAAAAAGAATTAAAGCAAAAGCAACCCACTATTATTATGCAAATGACTTGCCTACAAATACACAATTTGATTAGCTGAATAGATTCATGCTTCAGAAGAGCAGCAGAAAACAATGATTTGGTCTTTTGAGGACTGCGTTCTCCACCCCAAATTTACTGGTACTTTACTTTTAATTCACCAAGGACTGTGGGGCGAGGACAGGGAAGAGATCGCAGCATTCAGTTAGTTACTGGGTGAGAGAACGGGGCATAAGATCTTCAGGGTGCTTCAGTGACGCGCGTATACATAGCAAGAGGGGTCCGGTTAAATCGTTTCCGAGGAAATGTGAGAAAATTATGCCATGAGCTCTCGATCCTCCAGAATCCCCTTGGTCTCTTACTAATTTTCCAATTTCCAAAAGCTGGAAAGTTGATGAAAAAGGTGGTTCAAATTTGTAAAAATCACCCACCCATCATTTATCAACCCCTATATCCTTGTATAAAAAGATAATGTTTAATGGGTGTTTGGAAAAGCAAAAGAATGTACATGATAATTTTCAAAAATGGAAATATAAGGGCCAGGGATTTAGCTCAAGTGGTACCGCATCTACCTTGGAAGCACAGGGCCCGAGTTCAATCCCCGGTACCACCAAAAAAAAAAAAAGTTCTGGTACAAAAATGGAAACATAAAATTATTTTTGTAGCTTGATATATCGTTGACAGTAGAATAAGAGCACTACTGTCAGCAGTCTCAAAGGAGCTTCTAAAAATAACTCTACCTAAGTAATACAGAATATCTACTATTTTTACAATGCTGCTCAGAGTCACTGCACAGCACAATTAGCAAGATATCAAAAAGTTGCCCTTAAGGGAGTACTAGCAAGAAAACAGCCTTTTTACTCCCCTAGAATTTGGTAAGATAAAGCAAAACAAAGGGAAAAATACTAAAAGCCTTTTAAAATAATAACCTTTAATAAAACGTTAAAATAGCTCAACAATTTGCCTGACTGCAGCGAGCAACACTTTTTCAGCTCTGTGTAGCACTTCTGCCCACCAGGGACGCTGTGAGGCGGAGCCCGCGAGCGAGGCAGGCAGCAGCCGGTCCCGCCCTCGCGACACACGCCCTCCGCTCCCCTGAGCGGGAAACGGAGCACGGCGACACTTTAGAGCCACGGACTTCGGCACCCCTTGGCTAGGCATCTTCCACACTAAAGCATCCTGAGGTGCGTGTGAGCAGAAGGAGGGGGCACAGGGCGGGGAGGAATAGGCCGCATGTTCAGAGAAGGAATGATGCAGAAGTTCACCTGCTGTTGTCACGATCAAGACATGGAGAGGTGCGGCTGCAACAGAATAGATACTTTAGCACAGAGAAGGAACAGGTAAAGTGAAATACAAAGAATGAAACCAGCAGTGACTTTCCGCTGAAATATATAATTCACATACCAATGTAATATGCATCGGAAAAGAGGTTGGAGATACAAAGGGAGCACGGCTCTGCAGATGCCGACAGGACAAAATATAGGGGCTCTGTGGGCATTCCTAAGCTAGTCCTGATTGGGACCCAGTTCAACCTTGGCTACGAATGAAATAGACGAACAACAAAAATTAAGTGCCGGAAGGACTTAAACATTATTGTGGAGACACTTTAAAAAAATCTAAGTATCAAGAGCCTGCAAAATATCAAGGGATTTCCTAACAAAAAGCAAGAAGGCTTTCAATTGACAGACATAGTTTTGACTCAAGTTATTTCTTCATACATGTACTACTTCTTAAATGATGACAAAACACCATTGAAAGGGCACTTCAGTGGCAAACTTTAGCCTCTGCTATGGTAAGGCAGAGTAAGTAACAGTAATTACAGGTGGGTAACAGAAAGCTGAGAAGACACAGTCTGAGCCCTTCCTTTCAAAACCTCGTTTCCTGCTCTGGAGCTGTGGACTTCCGCATCGGACCCAGGGCCCAATTCCACCCCACAGTCCTCCCCCCACCCTTTCTACCTCCTTTAAAACCCTCATAAGCTTTCGTATGACTCCCTTGTGTTTTCAGCATTTGATGACACCATAAAAGCTTATGTTTAATAGCTCAGAAATCCAATCTTGCAAAGAGTCATTTTGCTCATTATAAGAGTTTTCTTCATCCAAAAAACTTGCCTGTAAGAACCTCAGAGTGTGAAGAAATCCAAGAACAAACCTTAAGTGCTAGAAAGACTTACACATTATTGTTGTAAAGTGAGCAACAGACCTGACTTCTTAGCCAAATGGTCCACTGTTCAAACAAACATCTTTAATATATTTTCAACAGCAAAATTATCTTCAACACATTTTTCTTGAGACAGAAGTTCTTTAAACATTACCTTCTTAGGGATTTGGGTTACTGTAATATCTTATAGTGCAATGTCATGATTTGACATATAAGGATAGAACTTTGCTGTCAAAATGATGAAAGTAGGGCCGGGGATTTAATCCAGTGGTTCCGGTATCCGCCTTGCAAGTGCAAGGTCCTGAGTTCGATCCCCAGTAACCACACAGCACAATGCCAGTCATGGTGACTCACACCCACCAGCAATCAGTACCACATATCACGATGCCAGGCGTGGTGGCTCACGCCTGTCATCCCAGCACTCGAAAGGCAGAGGCAGGAGGGTTGCTGTGAGTTCAAGGCTAGTCTGGGCTACATAATGAGCTCAGGGCCGGCCTGAACTACAAAGCAAGACCTTGTCTCAGAAACAAACAAACCAAAAAAACTACAAAAACTATAAAATGAAATGAAGAAGAACCAAGAAATGAAAGTCCTTGCTCTAGCCTATGTTGGCTTGTTCATGACTGCGGGTGCTGGAAGTAACTGTTGATCAGACTCACTGTGAAGCAGTGAAGGAATTCTTTAAAGAACACTAAAAGATATTACCATCAGTCTTGCCTTTGCCAAGTGTTGCTTAGCTGTACTGGCCAGTGAAGAGTTTTCAATATTTAGACACATTTTCCTTTACTTATGAGCATTAGGTTTTAAAACCATGCAGTTCAGTAAAAGAAACCCAGGAAAGCTGACTACTGGTAAAGATTATATTTTTAATTACTGTAAAATAATTTTACTAAATTTAATCCAATATAATGACACAAATTGGAACCACATGCATAAAAATATAACTTTAGTGTTCCTTTTACCAAGAAGTCATTTTTTCCTTATATTTTGGGCAGATTGTTAAGCAACTTAAGAATTAATCAATTTAAAACAAAAATCATTTCCTTGAAAAGGCTACTACTCAGAAATCTACAACAAATAAAATTATGTGAAATCATAACGTGATTTGATATCATGTTATGCATGTACATTAACATCATAGCACCTTGGAAATATCACAACACTTAGAATCATTGAGTTTTCATGAATTATTCACTGTGCCTTTAGTTAACAGGTACCAAGTGCCAAATGTGGCATTGTACTTATTCAAATATAATAATAGTAGAGACATTAATAGATGGTAAGTAACTTAATAAAAATAACAAGTCAAATGTCAGTATTATAGGCCACATTAATATTATCATTTTGAGGATCTAGATACCTTATGCTTAACTCATTCGCAATCTGTAAAAAAAAAATTGGAAGGTATTAAATGTTAAGCTAAGGACTAGTTATATTTTTCTAGCCCAGTGCAAGTCATTTTAAAATGATCAAATCTTTAGAACTCTCTTAGACAATCAATAGCATAGCACTCATTGCATTGAAACTCAAGTGATTTTATCTAACTTGTGCTGCACTGTCACATATTGAGAGTTAGGATCTGGATTGTTTTGATTTTTCTGATACCAAAGCACACTTTTTTTTTTTTTTTTTAAAACAGGGTCTCACTCTTGTAGTTCAGGCTGGCCCTGAACTCACTATTGTAGCCTAGACAAGCCTCAAACTCAGCAATCTTCCTGCCTCTGCCTCCCGAGTGCTGGGATGACAGGTGTGAGCCACCACGCCCGGCATTTGTGGTATGTGGTACTGATTGCTGGTGGGTGTGAGTCACCACACCCGGTACTGTTGTATGTGGGTTACCGGGGATCAAACCATCAAACCAGGGACCTTGCCCTTGCTAGGCAGGCGCTGGAACCACTGAGCTCACTCTCCAGCCCAAAGCACACTCTGAAACACGATGTTTTTCTCTTATTTCACAGCTCGCCTTCCAACTTCAAAGAACAAAACAGGCATTTCTTAAAAGCAGAGGATATATCTTAGCTATTTTCCTCAGCCAATGGCTTAACATCTGAACTACACACTCATATGTCCACAAATGTGTAAGGAATAACTACATAAGGGAATGAAGAGACAAGGAACATTTGAGAGAATTCATTATTCATGGATTATTGTCTCTCCAGTCATCACGGCATTATTGAACAAAGTTCCTGCATTCTAACAATTTATATACTCCGGATGTAGCGAATACTGTGAGGGCCCTGACGATTGAGATAAAACACACTCAGAGTATTTTATAGCTCCTAGGCATTCTGAGGTAGAGCCAGGACCGAAAATTCCTTAGAGTCGTGGTAAGTGATTGAAACTGGCAGGAAAAGAAGTCTCTGGAGGCTGTGGTAACTAGTCAGTCAGTCATTTCTGTGGTACCAGAGATCATCACACTTGGGCCCTTGCGCTCCTGAGGTACGGGCGGCCCCACGGAGCTAAACTCCCAGCCTAGACTATGAGGTTTAGAGATCTTTATCTCAAGTGATTAATCTTTAAGCACTGGATGTTCTTGGTTTATTATAATCAGACCATCATTATTATGTAATTGTGTATAGATGTCATGTAATTTGGTACAATTATTATTGATATTGATATAGTTAAACTGACTTACTCCCTGCAGTAATTTAAGAAGTTCTTTAAAAATTCTTTTTTAGACATAAATGACTCATTTGGAAAGTCAACAACAATGACTCTTTAAATTGTAGCTAATACTAGTCAATTACGTTTAACCTAAAATAATCTCATTTTATAAGGTGGGTGGGAACTTTAAATACTTCTGCGTGAATTCTAGATTTTCATCTACTTTTCTTTAATCATCTAGGTCCAGGATTCCTTTCCTTCTTATTCATCACTGTAGAAAAACTTAGTACCAGATACAATCTTACTGTTTCATATAACTATGAGATTTTAACTATTAAATTTTATACTTAAAATATTTAAGTAAATTTGATGAGGTTTATTTTTAAAAATTTTTCCCTGAACAACTCTTAAATAAGAAACTATCTTTCTCAAAATATTATTACTATTTTCAACATCTATGAATTAAGTCATATATTCTATGGCAGAGGTGGCAAACCTATGGCTTACATGACATTTGTTTTTCTTTTAAGATAAAAGATATTAATGTATGAGTTGTTTTTAAACTGAAAACTCAGTGTTCAGATTTGGCACTTTGTGATAAATAAGTGAGTTTGGATTGCTGTTTGAGCATTCATGTCTAGAAGCTGGCCATTATTTTTGTGGAATTTATTTAATAAAAGATTAGATCAAGAAATCTAAAATGTTTAAATAAATTATCTAGAAAACTTTCCTAAAAGTAGACTGTTGTTTAAAAATAAAAGCGAGCCAAGGATAACTACTCAGAATATTTCCACAATTTAGATAAAGTTTGGAATAACAATTTAAGACAAAGTATTCCATTTTGTTTGATAAAATATGGATAGGACGTTAAAAGAAGTAACTCAGAAATACAGTGATTTTATGCATATAATTAGGATGTCACTGTATTGTTGAAACTACTAAAATGTAAGGAATAAAACAACCAGTATACGTTACAATTTAAAACTCCTTGAGGAATTTATATTATCCATAACTGAATTCTCATACTAAGTGCATTTGGAAATAAGGGCGCAAGTCTTGCAGTTTTCCAAGCGAATGAACAGACAGTTCTTCCTACCAAGTGTAGCAGATGGTTCTCGGAGGCCCCACGAAGATAACTGAGGAGCACTGTGTGTCCCAACCTCCTTCTTACTTACATCCCTGTTTCAAAAAGGGTACGAATTCACTTGCACGGTTGATTCCAACTTCTTCAGATACTATGTTTCATGCATTAAAGTGTGAAGTTAAGTTTAGCAAATCGAAATTTTCCAGAAAGCAGCTGATTCAGGCTGTTTTTAAAATATCTTCAGGACAGCACATGAACAGTTAAGGAGGCCACTGCTAGATACTAGTTAGTTAGCAAGCTCTCTGATGCAGTTCTACTAGTTATTTTAAAACAGTAGTCAAGTTTCTGTGCTGATTCAATCCTTTTGGCTGTTTTACTTCTGTAGATAGAGTTCGTGTTGGAGAAAACAATGTTATTCACCAGTTTGATCAAAGGTCAGCTCCACTGTAAACTCGCTACAGGACAAAGCTGTGATTTTCACTCCCATCTCTGTGTGCCTCTTGATCTGGATACATAATATTGACTTACTCACCCTGAATGAATAGGACTGGAAGAAAGAGCCACGTTGTCCAAGTTCTCAGTGCCCCAGCTGAAACGATAAGAATCCCTTTCTGCCTCCTTGGCTAGGGTGGACACCTAAACACAAAGAACACTGGATTTAAGTTAAAAAATCAAAAAATCAAAACAACAACCACCACAACCACAAAAAACCAAACTTTGCTTCAACTAAAATAAACTATACTAAAATCTAGAAAGCACCATCACAAGAAGGTGTATTTCCTATAAAAACTTTCACGTAAAAAGTATGAGACCAAAGCATTTCTAACTAATCTTTTATAATTCCTGTATCCAGGAGTGAACCTGAGACTTGCACATATATCTACATCTTCAGCCCTCTTTGTACTTTTAATTTTGATACAGGGTCTCACCAAGTCACTAAATTGCCTAGGCTGGGCTTGAATTCACCAAGATTCCCAGAGGATGGGGATTAGAAGCATGCACCATCACGACTAGCCTGCGGTCCCTTTTAAACTGTATCCGTAGAAATGAGGTCATTTTACTACAATTGCTTTTGAAGAGAGTAGGTGTCCAGCTATCTCCCTATATCCAATCTATCAAAACGTAAAAGTCCATATCTAAAATAAAAATACTCCAGAGTATCCTTTAAAAGCCTTAAGAACTAACAATTTTAAATATTGAAAGATACATTTTAACCTGTACCATTCATCTGCTACCATTAATGCATTCTCTTTTTCCTGTAACAGAAATTTAATTTAAAAACACAAATCCTTACAGGAAATCTCCGCAGAATTTAATGCAGCTGGATAAAAAGCAGTATATTATTTCAGAAAAGATTCTGAGTGAAAAAATATCAGCACACATTTTTTATGCTGTAGGAAACGCGCAGATCTCTGCTGCGAACTCGTCCCGACTTCAGGAGTATTTCCTCGTTAGACGGAGGCCAGGACATTCTCCCCATCAGGACACGCGGGAGCAGCCGCAAGGCCAGCGGCGACGTACCTGGTGCCCGGGCATGGCGACGGCATCCTCCCTCGCGGCGCCGTCCCGCAGGTAGGACGCGTGGCTCAGCGTGTGCGACCTGTCGGAGCCGAAGGAGCGCAGGCTGCTGGGCGGCGGGCCGGGCCGCAGACCGGCGGCGGGCGAGGCGGGGCGGTGACGGGCAGGGCGGGGAGCAGAGAAGCGCGGTTAGCGAGCCCGGCGCCGCCCGGACACGGAGCTCCCGCGGCCCTGGCTCCCGTCCCGCGGCTAAGCTCACAGCTCCTTTGACCGGCTCCTGCCTCTCCGCGGCCAGGGCACGAGGGAATCCAGAAGTTCAATCGTGATACCTCTGATTCCTTTTCTTGTGCAAGCAGCAAGTGTTGCTTACTTACGACCAGGGTACGAAATTCACACGGGAAATAATTTCAAGATAAATGGCTTAAGTCAGGGTTCACTGTTAATCTCCATGTAGGAAAAACATTAGTGAGAAAGGAGACTGCGCTCAGAGCAAAGCACAGAATGAAAGCGCAGGTTTCCTGTGGGCTCACTGGTCCCCGTGGCTCTCCTGCCTCCTCGTCCTCTCTGACGGCGAGTGGCTCAGTGGGGCCAGTGCCCTGGAAGGCAGGCCGGCGGGGGGCCGAGGCTGCTTCCTGTGCAAGGGAGGGTCCCCTTGTTTGTCTCTGGGACACTGACAATGCAGCTGTTTCAGAGGGGGGCACTGCCCCCCCGCATGTCCTGCATGCGCTGACTGAAGCCAGAGTGCCTGTTGCCGTGGAGATGACATGGGGCAGCACAAGAAACGGTTTCTAAGCACCGGCCGACACACAGCCATGCTCGCCAGCACAGAGAACCTGCCAGTGGACACGGCCCAGCACAGAGGCTTGCCTTCACAACGGGACTCGGGCCTTCCCAAATCAGTGCTTTACATTCTTCACAAATCTGAGTTACAGTTTTGAATTGCGTACTCTTAGGTAATGTAATGGATAAACAATCTTGGCACAATGCCATTCCATTCCTCCTCAATTATTTTGTACACATGAGAAACAGAGTATAATACGTGTGTGTGCACGCGCGCACATGCGCACATGCCCAGGATTTAAAGCTAACATTCAAAACTCAGCCCAAAGCCCTCTGTGTGCGCTGGACACTGACAGAAGCAAATTTTCATTTGCTTTTAGCTAGTAGATATTTGGCCAGTGAAGCGCTATAGAATTATGGACTAAATAGAAAGTTCATTAGTAAGCACTATTTTAATTTTATAAATACAGCTAATTTTGTAAGCCTTACACTATTAACATTATTAGACATCACGTTACTTGTAGTAACCTAAGAACTTCTCTCTCCTATTTTGTAGGTAGGTCTAGGAACACTACTCCTTTTTTTTTTTTTTTTTTTGAGACAGGGTCTCACTTTGTAGTTCAGGCTCGAACTCAGGAATCCTCCTGCCTCTGCCTCCCGAGTGCTGGGATGACAGGCGTGAGCCACCACGCCCAGCTCTCTTATGCTTTTTTATTCCTTTCTTTTATTTTAAATTTGGCTAAGGAAGGAAAAATAGTAGAGGGGCCAGCCTCTTGAAGTGGAATGGCTTGTCTATAGGCTCAACAATCTTCCTCAATCTAATTGCTTCTGATAAACTTGGGTCTTTAGTTATATAATTTCTATCCACAACTTTAGAATTCAAAGATTGATATTATGCTTTACATGTTTAAAGGTGCTTGATAGATACAAATTACCAATACACACAAAAAAGAAGCATTTTGGTGTATGACAAGAAATGCCTCTTTGTGAGAAACGGAGACTCTGACTCTCACACGTGGCACTAGTTAATAAAAACAGGGAACTCAAAGAATATGAAAAATTTATCTTGAATGAGAACAAACTAAACAGTAAATGAAAATACCCCAACAAATCTACTGATGTGTCTGATAGCACTGCAAATACTACACTTTGGAAGAAGGCACTAGATCCTCTGTGCCACCGTCACGGGATGCCAGGGACCAGGGCGCCAGCCTGCTCCAGGCATGTGGCACAGAAGAGTCCACTGGGCTGTGAATGTGCAGCAGCACATATAAGTAATGTCAGTTACAAAGCATGTTTATTTTTTGTTTGTTTTGTTTTTTTGAGACAGGGCTTCCCTTTGTAGTTCAGGCTGGCCCTGAGCTCACTGTGTAGCCCAGGCAAGCCTCGAACTCAGCAATCCTCCTGCCTCTGCCTCCCGAGTGCTGGGATGACAGGCGTGAGCCACCACGCCCAGCACTGTGGTGTGTGGTATTGATGGCTGGTGGGCGTGAGTCTCCACGCCCAGCACTGTATGTGGTTACCGGGGATCGAACTCAGGACCTTGCGCTTGCGAGGCAGGCACTGGAACCACAGAGCTAAATCTCTGGCCCCAAAGCATGTTTTTTTGAGATGTATCTCTATCTGGTTTTGGTTTTGAACTGGGAGGAGTAGAGAGATGCTAGTGTAACATTTTTGTGTTTCTTAAAGCCCCAATCGAAAGAAATACAGAGGGAGGGTAAAGTCATGAAAGAAACAAAATCGTATAAAGCCACAGAAAGGTCACTGGAGCAAAGAAGGAAAAATGGTAGGATATAGAGAAAGATAAAAATAGGACAGGGAGCCAGTCTTGGTGGCTCACGCCTGTCATCCCAGCACTCAGGAGGCAGAGACAGGAGGATTGCTGAGTTCGAAGCTTGCCTGGGCTATATAGTGAGCTCAGGGCCAGCCTGAACTACACAGCGAGACCCTGTCTCAAAAAAAAAAAAAAAAAAAAAATAGGACAGGGAGAGAAGGAAAAGGAGTGAGCTAGAAATATATGTTTAAGTACCTTTCTCTGTGGATTTTGCTTTGGGCAGTTGCTGCCTTCTGAAATGTGATCTGGTTATTTAATACAGTCTCATATTTTCCAATATATTTAAATCAGGGAGGCCAGTTTCTGATCAAGGGACTTGAATTATTCCAAGCCTTTGGGCTGGTTATTGTTTTCTATGGGAGAATAATGACTCTGCAGTAAGAGTATTTTAATCACATTATTTCATTCGAGTAGATTCTGTAGCATCATAGAAAAAAAGCTATTAGAAAATATAAACATTTTGTGACAGGACTGCAGCATTTTTTCACCAGGAGGGCACTTGTTCTTTCAGTACCTTTGTAACAAAATCTCCACAACAGCGTCGGTTTCTCCTCGTTAAGCTAGGAGAGTCCCAGCGCTAAGTGTCAATTGTTTCGTTACAGACTCAATTTATATTTGCTATATTATGAAAAACTGCTTTATAAACCATAGTATGGAAGTAAAAATTCAATGAAAATCAGAATTACTATTTTAGTAAACTGCAGCATTTATATACGGAGTTGCAAACACTCTTGAATGACTATCCAAAAATTGCAATGCATTAATGTTAATATATGTAGAAAATTCTGTAGTTTATGTTTTATACTGAATTTTGACAGCATTTTTAATTGGTAAGGAGTAATAAAATGGACAGAAAATCTAACTGACAAGCAGCTGGTTGTGTTTTTGATAAATTATCTGTATTTTTATTCTTCTACATCTACATACGCTGTGGGTTTCAGAACCCTTCTCCTGTCTTCAGCTGCTCACAGGCTGCTCAGGTGGGGAAGCTATGCTCCTATTTTGCCAACACAGGTGGAGTTCCAACCATTAAAGCTGGGCCTGCCCCCGTAGCCAACTTTCATCCCAGGGGCAGATTTGTCTCTTCTCTCTCAAATGATTATTCAACTTAGCGAAAAGAAATTCTAAATTGAGAATAAATCCATAATTCTACAATGTAAGCACCTTCTGTCTCACACACACACACACACACACACACACACACACACACGCACACACACTGAGCAGTGAGCAGGAAAATGTGGGTGTGCCCAGGAAAGCCGTGTTTTCATGCTGCGTAATACCTACCTGGGCATAGTACTATTGCGAGCATACCAAGTAAAGAAATAATACAAAGAAAATGGTTATCAAAAAGGGGGCCTATATTGAATTGTTTATGCAAAATTAAAAACCAAAACAAAGGAAACCATGAAGATGAGATGCAGCCTGCAGTTGGATTTGGAGCCCACGCACACATCGGGCACTCTGGAAAAGCAGATCCGGAGCAGAGAGCCAGCCGAGTCACACTTGTGAGGCACGGTGATAGCGCTCACTTTAAGTATAAGTCTATCAAACATCTACACTTGTTTTACAGAAAGCATATTCTACATCTCTCAACTGAGTAGTGGGAAGGAAGGAAAAAGGGCTGAATTGGACATCTTTCCTTAAAAAAAGGACCACATTAAAAATAAAAGGTTTTTTGACTGACAGTAATATGGCTATTTGTACATTATTATGAACATGTGCAAAGCTATAATCTTTCTCTTTTTCATTGAAACTTGAAATCTTTAAATCATTGCAGTTTATAAGGTCAAACTCTATAAATGAACCGGAACTTAACACATGAAACACTGATCCTCCGTTTCCAAAGGGGCTCTACCTTCTGTATCCTGATTCCAAGGTCCACCCTTTAAGCTGCTGAGACCAAAGGGTCAACTTAACTGCCTTCCTTTTCAACTACCTTATAAAACTAATCTCACTCATTTCTCCTCCTCTCTATGTCTTTAATTTTTCACTGCTGTATTTCTCTCCATGACTCCCAGCAAGGTTAAGCCCTCTGCTAACAGCAGCAGCGAGGTTTTTGCAGTAGCCCTTGAGGCGACCCCCGCTCTGAGCTCTAGCCCGTTAGCAGCTCTGCTCTGAAACTCACCTCTGGCTCACTGACAGCATGAAAATATGCTTTACTCCCCTTTGCAGGCACCCCAGCAGCTCCGGCCTCTCCTGCTTCTCACATGTACTTTGAACCTTTGCTCGCGCCCTCCCTACCTCTGCTTCCATCAGTGCTTACCATTCAGTCTGAGTCTGGACTCCTCCCCTGCAAACTTAAGCTTCAGGGTCCAGGGGCCCCCTGAGGCCACTCTGTGGCCCTCCTGCTGACTACAAAGCTAGTTCATGCTGGTATCCCCCATACGTACCACAAAGCCTGGCATAAAATCCACTTAATAATATCCACATTTGATTGTTTTTAAAACAACCACAATTACTGCACTAGGGAAAAAACTAAAATTGATGACTCTTGAAGGTATTTAATCTTAAATTATAAATACGCATGATATTTATACAGTAGTTTATAGCAGAGCCAACTTTAAAGCTACACACATGATAGTCTTGAACAGCAACAGACGTCCCACTACCTAGACAGGCAAATGCTGACCTAAACTGATCCTTTAGAATATTATATAAACCTCCGCAGATCTACTAAAAATAGGGCTCATCGAGATTTTGCAAATTACTTCTTGTATCAAAGCTTTTTTGTTCTTTTTCTTAATGAAAAGCCAATTGCAGGTGACGTTTCCTTTTAAACTGTTTTGATTTTAATTACTCTCCATAAAATAGCTATGCTCATAGAAATTATAGCACTAATAAAAAAGGGAGGTTAAAAGTGCCACAGGTATCATTTGGTAAGATTATAAATACAGGAAAACAGCCCTCTGAATTTGCCTCGAGAAAACAGGGGCAGATGATCATACACAGCACATTCAAAACTAGAGAGCCCTTACTTACCATATACCTGTTTGTGAGTAGTTGTTTGATTTTACTAGTTGCTTAATACGCAGGCCTCAGCTTCCTGTCCTGGGAAGCGGGTACTTCTGGAAGCTGCCTGACGCCTTTCAAACTCCGAGAGTGGCGAGGTGCTCAGTGAGTGCCCAGTAACTGTGCCTACTTTTCTAGGCATCCCAAACACGCCCTGCGCCTGTTTCCGGCGGGCGTGGAGCACAAGCCCCCGTGCATACCTGTCGCTCCGTCCTCCCTCCAAACTGTACCGCAGGTAATTCATGCCGTCCAGAAACTGGCTGCCGGGCAGGGAGTCGTCCCCCAGCTCCCTGAGGTCCTCGGGCCGGAGGTATTCTCCCCCGTCGCCAGTCACGGTGTCATCCCCTGGAACAAGCGGAGAGCGGAGAGCGTCACTGGCTGAACGCAGCGTCGGCGCCGCGCGCGGTCTCCGTCACGGGCCGCCCACAAGCAGCCTCGTGGTCAGGGCGCACGCCGGAGCCGGGACCCCGGAGTCCGCAAAGGCGGGAACTCAGGCCGGCGGGCTCCGCCTTCTGCACCCGTCAAAAGCAAGCGATGCCGTGAACTGTTTTTCTCTTAACAACTGTTAACTCGCTTTATGCACTGTATTTTTACCCCGAGAGTTGGTCGACAGCTTGTATTGTTATTTAATAATTAGTCCATTGAGGAGGCTACGTGACTTCCATGGGTAGTTTCAACGATTTTATACATTAGTAACCTCTTAAGTAATATACTAAAAAAGTCTATATACTAAAAGCATATATATATAAAAAAGTAGTATACTAAAGAAGTCATATACTAAAAAAGTAGTATACTAAAGTATATTCTTTAGTATGCTACTAAAAGTAGCATACTAAAGAATATACTAAAAAAGTCTACTTCCCTGAGACAAATGAGATATTTTAAGTGAAATTACAATATTTTATAAGATTCATCAAATCTATACATTAAGGAAAGAACACTAGGATGAAGTGAAAAAAAATTCTAAGACGAATTTCAGGAGGAGCTTTACTACCACACAGGTGCAGTCTGGTTTGGGAGTGAGCCTGCTGATTTTCAGAGAGGTTTACCACCCTTTAAAGGGAGGAGCAACTCCGGGCCTCCTTGTGAACAAGTATCGGAAGTGGCTGCATGCGGAATCTGTCACGCAGTGCAGACTGCGCGCCATGGATCTCGTAAGCAAGAAGTCTGAAATGTGACTGGAACCCCGAAAGGGCCCTTCGCGGGTCTCAGTCTTGCATTCTGGGCCTCTTTCTCTCGAGCTGAGCCCCGTCCCGCATACAGTTCAGCTCAGAGAGCCGGCGCCGACTGCCAGCGCTGCCCACATCGGAGCGCCCTCCCTCCTGTCAGCTTGCTCCCCTCTCAGTTGGGTCCACCTTCTCTGCCAGTTCTTCCTGCCAACTCTCAGTGACCAGGCTGGTCATAGGGAACAAAGACACGACAAATAAGCTTTTGTTTCTCAGTTCTTCAAAACTCCTTAAAATAACAGGGAATGCACTGCAAATTTCCTTCTTCTGTCCGCTTTTCCCTCCAGTCATTTGTTCTTGGTGGGAAACAAAGCTTATAAGGGGTAAGAAGAGAAGCGAGGAGCGAGGACGAGAATCGCTCCGACCTGAAGGACAAAGCACACCCTTGTAACCCGCAGAGTCTGCAAGCAAACCTGACCCCGGCCCTCGCCTTGCGGACACCGGCTGTCAGGCCTCCGTCTGCACTGTTCTCCCACTCAGGGATTCTGCGGAGTCTTTCCCTTTCCACAGATAAAAGATCACATTTACTTGCATCTTTGAAAGACAGTAATTTCTTCCCTTAATGACTATAGACCTTATTTATCTCATGGTCTGATGCTTTTTCCATAGTTGAGTCTATTAAAGATGATTGTTAATTTTAATAATTGATGAGCCAAAATGTGACTTTGTTTGAAAAGACAAGCCTCTTCAATCTCTCTGACACACCTACCCCTATCACGCGTGATTAAGGCTCTGGAACTCTCTAGAGACCACCTGTACACTAATCTGCACTCTTTGAGTTACGCATACTTTGCATAACTCAAAATAGCCTTATATAAAAACTACTCAATTTGAATTTCTAAAAATGTCAAATTTCTCTTACCAGAATACTCTTGATCACTAGTCAGTATTTCTCTGCAATTAACTGTTCCTATCACTAGTAAATTTTAACATCTAACAATTTTAATTTAAAAAATTATATAATGTTATAATCAGATTTGATTTTATGCAATAGGAAGGTCTGAACAGCTGTTTCATACTAATGGAGTTTCTATAAATCCAATAATAAATGTTTTAACTGCATTCACTAATTTAATTTCCTTAATCATTATTTTGTAAATAAATACTATTTTAGGTACATAATCACTCATTTATCCAATTTATAAATTCAGATTTTAATGTAATACATTTGCCTTAAAGTGATACCACATGTACTTTGAAAACGTCTTGCTATATAGAAACCTTTATAATACTCATTTTCCCCTAAATATCAAATTTTCCCTAAATAACTTTAAAAGTTAATTTATCTTTTTCTGACTTTAAAAACCACATTATGACAAAGATATATGTATAACCTATTTAATGTGTGTGTGTGTAAGAGACAAGGTCTCTTGAATTACAGATGTGTCACCATGCAAAATTCTAATTTAATATATTTTAATGGCATTTAAACTGTTTCTTCAACACACAAGGGTATAGGAACTAAGGCAATCTTAGTTAGTAGCCTAGTTAGTAACTAACAACTTAGTTATTAACATGCCCATAGTAGTTCATTGTTGACTTAGAAGTGAATTATTTTTTCTCTAATTTTGTATTCTATAGAAAGATATTAGCTTGGGGAAAATCTTGTTATTATGCTCATCAGATAAATTAATTATATTATATATATATATACACACACACATATATACACAAATATATATACACACATATATATCTATCTATATATATATATATATACACACACACACACATATTCCCACTCATATTACACATGCTATTTCAGAAGACACATTAGTATTAGGCACACAGATTAAATATTAAACAAGCTAAATAAAATTAAAGCAAACAAAAGCTTTCACTCCAACAAACTCCTCTAATAGTACCTGAATCACTAAGTACTTCTCCATCAGTAAAATGGTCACCAAACTGTTTAAATGCTGTTCAACATATAATTGAAGATGAAAAAGATAGTCCCACAAAATAAAATATGGCATCCATCCACAGTTGCTGAACATTAATTTGCAACTCAAAATTGTGATACATAGTTGTAACTGCTAACTTTGGAAATACCTTTCAATTTACTCATAACGATACATTGTTCCAATGTTTTTTACTCATAAACTCTGATACAAGCTGTGAGAAAACAATTCTGTTACCAATAAGTTATATAACAAATTTGTTCCAAAAAAGAACATCTTAATACAAAGTTTTACCTTAGGACTTTATGTTAAAGAACCCAAAACAATTACCTTTAATATTTCTCCATAGAAGCAATTAGTTACTGGGCCTACTGCCATCTTTTATGGCAAAATTTTGTGAGCATATACATTTTCTGTACATATATAGGGCAGTAATTTTAGTTGTGAATATTCAATTAATAGCTACACTTTAGAACTTAGTTACTTACAAACAGTTTTGATGGTTTTTTACTAACAAATATTTTTATCCAAGTGAAATATCACATAGAAATTCAAACTACAAAAGAAAGAGAAGTCAACTACTCTGGCTAAAGTAGAGGGCCTGCTCATTATTTCTAAAGTGATCCTTCATGCCTGGGCCCAAGTAGCTCAGTTTAAAAACCAGCCTTCTTCAGATCTTGAAAAGCACTGAATTAGATAATTCTTTTCATCCACACTTAAACTACAGGCTGCATCTTTCTAACTTAATGAACTGCTTACCAACAAGGGGTAATCAAAATATATTATGAATATTTAAAGCGTAAAAAACTGTTATAGTAGAAGACACATTGCCACTAATCATCCTCAGTACTGCTTGCCTCAAATATACTTATCTCAGTCTTCTCTCCAGGTTCTGAAGCAGTTCTGGAAGGTCTTCTTTCATGAGTGTCTTTATGTAATGCTATCAACTATGCAGCGACTGCTGCCGCCACACGCCATCCAGAGGAAAGAGAGGTTCATAACAATGACCATGTCTTCTTATCCACCTTGTGGGCCTGGTTTGCTATCATGCAACGCCTGGCTCTTCACCAAAGCCAAAATGAAAATGAAACCGATATCCTGATTCAGGATATTAAGGCGAGCAGCGCAGAGATCACAAGAGGACTCCAGACCTGCTTCAGAAAGCGGCCTAACAATGGAGTGCAGATGTTCTGGGTGAGGGGAAATATTTCGACAAAGAGGAATGCCAATGTCTTTTATGCTGTTCTATACTTTTTTAAATTAAACATTCCATTTTCAATCATACCTCATTGAATTTGTACCATTTCTTACTGTGCTTTTAAGCTTTCTATAAGGCCCTTTTCTTCCGGATTTATTGTATGTTCTGTACATTTGAACTAATCAGAAAGCAGAGACTTCTTAATATATCACCAATGAAGAAAATGTTAAGGTCTTTAAGGCATATGAATTAAAAACATTTTAAGGGGTAGAGATACAGTTCAGTTGCAGAGCGTTTTTCCCACAGTGGTAGAGCATTTGCTCAGGGTGCCTGAAGCCTTCGATTTGATTCCAGCACCAAAAACAAATTTTGTTGAACATCATAAAAATATGTATTAAAAATAATTTTATTACCAAGTAAATCTTTTATATGTCTAGTTTCTGATTTCTTTCTCCTTCCTCAGTTCCATTACTCAAGAAACATCGAAGGTAATAAGAGGAAGTAGACTGATCAGAAGCTTCTCCAAATCATGGCAAAGGGAAACATATTCAGACAAAAGTGGCAAAGGGACTTTGAATGTTGAGGTGCTTTCTTGCTGGCAGCACTTGGTCCTGAGAATCAGAATGCTTTGCCCTGTAACATTACGGATGTCACAGGAGACTGAATCAAACTCACCCTCCTCATCAGAAACGTCCAGAACCTCGGTCATTGTCTCAGGAACATTTAGCTTATGTTTTTCTGTGATAGTCTGGAAAGACAAAATCATTAACACTCTACTAAAAACAACGAACCAAACAAAAAGATTAAAAGGATCACTGTGGTGGCTATTATCAATAGAAGCAGCAAGCTCTTAGGCCCTGACCAGCCCAACTTATCCTCACATATATGTTAGAAAATTTTCTCTCATGAAAACCCACTTGTTCTTCTTCGAGATAAATGATCCTTGGCTCAAGTGAAGTTGTACAGAAAGAGGATCATTACCTTGTGTCCCCATTTGAAAAATATATTCTTTAGTAATGGTGTTGATAATTAGTCATACTGAGAAAGCAGATTCGTGTTTTCAAGCCTTACCTAAGAGGCACTAAACGTTTGTTTTCGGAAAAGCTTTTAAAAGAAGCAATGAACATAGGCAATTTATTAAAAGCAAAGTTGTTGGAAAAGAACCTGTAATCAACGTGAGACATATAAATCACACGGACAGGAAATACGTCACTTCTCTGCTGTGGCTAGAGAATCACCAGGAGGAAATCAGCCTCAATATAGTAGTCCAAGCTGGCCTCAAACTCATGTGATCATCCTGCCTCAGTCTCCCAAGGGCTGGGATCACAGGTATGTTTCACCACACACAGGATGGATTTTAGCTTTAAATTCCTCAGTGGGTCTCTTATGCAGTTCAAACTGATACTCAATTTCCTGTACACATGATAGGAAATGACTTTAAAATATAAGATGGAGTGCTCACTTCAGCACCATATATAGTAAAATATAAGATGATAAGGCATTTTGTAAAACTTTTTCAGAACTCTGTAAATGAGTGTAAGAATACATAAAATGACTCAGAAATGTGAATATGTGTCTACTGTACAGAGTTACATAGGAAAGTCCACTGTCTTGCATAAATATTCGGGGGTGTTTGTCCTTTACAGTAAATATTTCCTCAAGAACATGTTGCACTTGAGAATCACTGACTAAGACACTGCCCGGCAGCCTTGTTGTCTATTTTTGGATGCTGGTGACGGGAATATATACACACTGTTAAACTTGCAAGAGTGGAAATAACTAATTTGCTTTGGTTTGGTTGTTAAAGGCTGTCAAATTATTATAAGCAAGATGAAAAGTGGCAATGGTGTTCACTTTGGTCATCGAAATTTTCTTCCACAATACTCAAACGTCCTTGATGTGCGAACAGTCAATACAGAAGCATCTGCACATGATCTTGTGCTTCCACCTTCACAGGCCATGAGTACATTATCTGTTTAAGGGATGGTAAGTAAATCTTCCCACTCAGGAGTAGTGTATGAAAAGTATATGTCTTTTCTTGTAAAACAGAGCATCCTTTGAAAGCTTATTATGGAAATATATAGTTTATGCATGTGCATCTGAAATACAGAGGGAAAACGTACAGCTATAATTAAACAATCACATCATCTCTTTCATCTACAGACTCCAAGGTGGTATGGTCAAAATCAGAAATGACCTTCAGGGTTTAAATGAATATTACACTAGCACAAGTTTAATAGGATTCAGTTAAGAGTTTTCATAATTTAACACAATAGGAGGAAAACGTAAAAAATAAAGCATGACTCCATAATATTTTCTAAGTGAAGGTTAATATGTGGGGTGAAACAGTGTGCCTAACTGACAGCTCTCCCGCTAAGCCCCGCCCCTTCTTGGCACACACCCGTCAAGCACCAAGCGGGGTGAGGAGCCCTGGCTGGTGAGTCACGTCCTGAGCCCGCACCATGCGCGCAATTTAAACTGATTTTTATTTATAAACATGCACATATCAATCATACATGTTAATGTCACTTTTCTAATTAGATTAAAAACTACATGAATAGTTTTCCTATAAAAAGTTAAGTATATACTCCAGAAAGTCTGTCAAAAGAAAAGTGATTTTGGGCCGGAGATTTAGCTCAGTGGTTCCGGCGCCTGCCTTGCAAGTGCAAGGCTCTGAGTTCGATCCCGGTAACCACATACAATGCTGGGTGTGGAGATTCACACCCACCAGCCATCAATGCCACACACCACAGTGCCGGGCGTGGTGGCTCACGCCTGTCATCCCAGCACTCGGGAGGCAGAGGCAGGAGGATTGCTGAGTTCGAGCCTGAACTACAAAGCAAGACCCTGTCTCAAAAAAAAAAGAAAAATGATACATAATTCCTATCCCAAATTAGGTGTGGGTGAGACAATTTTAATAGGTTGGACAAAGATATGTGTGAAGTTTACAAAGGTTCTGAACTCAGGAAATGTCTTTCTAAGAAAGCAAAGAGGATACATAATATATAGATTCAGTAATAGATGATCTATATAGATAAAATAGATAAGATCTATATACATGCACATTAAAGTACTATATGTATTATTGATGTGGTTTGTATAAGAACAACAATATAGCATCTAATTTAGACCTATACTATACTTATAGAAAAGATGGTTCAAAAAGCATCAGATGACATTTATTTATTGCATTACCATTTTTATGGTTCCCTCTCTAAGAAACACACTATTAAATAAGATTTAGACTTATACTATTTATACTTTAGTTGCTTTAACAAATTTCCCTGTGTTTAAATATCATTTCTATACAACATTTTTATCTTAGTAATTTATTAAGTAATTTCCGCTGTACTTACTATGACTATATGCAACATAAAATATGATGACTGTATACAAATAATGAAAGGAACTGAGGAGAGCCATCACTAGCCGAAGAGGAGCCATCTCCCCTAGGTGTGCAAACTGCCTGAGCAGACAGCCCCGACACGGTCCCTACCAGGCAAGGCCCGTTCTCACAGCCTCACTGCGCCCTCACAGCTGAACGCCGGACTGTCTCAGCTTGCCTGCTGTGCCTCTCAGAGTAAAGTTAGAAACGCAGAGGTTAAGGAAACAAACCGCAGTTCTAAAATGTCTGCGGCAGTCATGAGTCCTTCCCAGCTGCTGCCCTCCTCTGCTCATTGTACAAGGACCAATCTATGCTTTGGGTAAAGAACTCTGGAAAGGCGAAGAGCAAAGGGAACTTTCTTTGATCTTCAGAACTGACACGTGAAAACCACACATCACCTGTGTAGCTCTAAGTCAAGTACTACAGCACTGTAGAGTAGTAACATCAACTTTAAATTTATTAAATTTGCCAAATTATTAAGTCGCCTCATGCTTTCTGCTCTCATGAGTCACTAGTTCCAACTATTTTTGATGAATCTGCAGACTTCAAAAATTATATTGACTATGATGCTTCCAAAAAAAGCCAATAAAAGGCATTATTTTAGTGGAGACTTCTGATGAAAACTAAGTAAAAATAGTTCTTTCACAGAATACCCGTTAAGATACTTTTCAACACAACCAAGGTCAGCTGTGTGACAGTAGTCAGGGACACAGGCTTGGGAATCCAGTAACCTAAATCTGAGTCCAAGATCAGTCCTCCAGGGCTGGAATATTCTCAATACTACATATTAGCTATTATTTTACTATCGTTAACACGCATGTGAGAAAGGAATTATGAGGGAAAAAATTGAAATTTTTTTCTCAAAGAAAGGAAATATGATGCAAGAAGATTTCCATAATAGACAAAACCAAATTCCTATTTCCTGTCCTTATCCTTGACTTTCATTTCAGAAAACAATTAAACTCATAATTCTATAAGAAGCTAATTCAGAATAGCTAAAGGAATAGAAGAACAATATCAAACTATGTGACCACTAAATGTATCTATCTGGATAAAAGGGGCAATTTTATTTAATTAATATGGACAATAACTCATTATCTTAGCTGAAAGCAGAAATGGTGCTGTGTTTTCTTTTATATTTGTTTGCTCACTTTGAAACTTAAGGTTTTTGCTGTCGTCTTTTCCAAGCAATGCTGATATACAGCACAGAGAATAATAGTTACCTGGAAAATAAAATAAAATAAAACTCAAAGAGTGCAAAAGGCAGCTGTCATGTGACTGTACAGCTAACCACGGGGAGAAGACCCCTCCATTCACAGGAGAGCTTGCTTAGATACAGTAATCAGAATATTTAGAGACAAACTCTAGAGAGCTAATTGATTCTCTTTAAAATATGTATCTTTCATGCTTAAAACTATTTGCTCTGAGTAACAGTTATAAACCTGAGCTCTCTCTGAAACTGAACGTGTAAGTTCTACAGTATCGATGTAAGGAAGAATTTATTTTCTTTCTTTCTTTCTTTCCTTCCTTTTTTACTTATTTATATTGGTGGTACCAGGGACCAGAACTCAGGCCTTTCTGCAACCAAGGCTGGCGCAGTGCCACTTGAGCCCAGGAAGAATTTATATTCTTGCAAAGTATAAATCTCACTCTCCTCTCTGGATACCCTGTAAGTCATGTTTTAACCTCGAATGACCCTTCAGCACACAGCCCAGCCCAGCACATACTTTACATCAATTAATAATTAAGAATAAATTAATTAATAAAAGAAAAGCAAGTCCAAGATAGGGAAAGAGATGTATGCTTGCCCCTAGTGGTACATTATCAGAAACATACATACTGAGTGTGTGGAAAGTAATAAAGATGACCAAAAAAAAAAACCCCCTTCTAATAACAGGCATGTTTGGTCAGTCTTGTCACAAAAGGTTTCATTTATTTGTGATCTACATTGTTCTAAAAATGCCAGATAAAGTCGTGCATGTATATAGGTCCTAAAGACCCGCTGCACTGCATCTAGCTCAGTGGATGTCAATGGAACTTGCTGTCAGCAGAGGGAACCTGCTGATTCCCTCCCATGCATCAGAAGATCAAGAGTTCCCAAACTCCTGGGGCGTTCACTAGAACTCTCTTCAGATTCCTTTCTTTATGCTTTCATTGTCTGGATGGAACCTGTTTTCCTGGTGTTCTAATTTTGTACTTTGTGAAGACAAAGAACTGTTCTTAGAGTCCTTGTTTAAAGAGTCGATAAGCAAACAACTGCAAATGCAAATAGCATTTCGAGTTTCTGCTAGGAGCCCCGACAGCTTAGGAATCCCGATGCACAGGGTCTTCACCCCCAGTTTCCCTGGCCGAGGCCAATGAGCACCGCTGTTCTCACTTAAGGACTCCGTGGTTGTATTGAAAGAAATGAGAATGAACTGTGTCACGTAGGGAACAAATTCTCAGTGTTGAATCTGGTCAGAACATGTATATAAAATGTACCAATAAAATCAATTTAAAAATAACCCAAAAACAAACAGGGAAATTTTAACGAGTAGTCTTTTCATGAGCAGGCAGTCTGCTCAGGAAGTGCAAAGAGAGCATGTTTTGTAAATTAAAAATGCTAATCAAAATACGACAAGCAAGACTGGATGGGCTGATTTCACTCCAGGCGGCCTGAGCAGCCTCCGCGGGGCCTGGGGCACAGGCCTGGGGCACAGGTCTGCAGCGCGGCCCAGCGGGCCGGGACCGGGCGGGGCTGGGGTAGATGCCGCCGCTGAGCTGGCGTCGCGCACCAGCCGGGCGCAGAGTGGGGGAGCCTTGAGTCCTGCAGTCGCACATTCCACGCTAAATTATGCTAAGTGAAAGGAGCCACCCCCCCCCCTTTCTTTGTGTCAAGCATCTGGCTCTGCCCACTTCTGTGCAGACCGAGAGGCATTTAAAACGAGGGCCACACAGGGCACCCCTCACCCGCCAGTGGCATGGTGGGTGGCCAGCGAGCCGCCTCGGCTGGCCGCGCCCTCGCACTCCTTGCACTCACCGTGGTGGTGGTGACCTCTTCGGTCACGACCTTCAGCGTGTCGACCACGGAGATGTAGCCGAGGCGCCTGGCGATGGCCAAGGCGGTGTTCCCGTGCTGGGGAGCGAAGGGGAAAGAGTGAGCGCGGGGGCTCGGCCGGCACCGGGCCGGGAGGGTCACCCGCGGCTCGGCGCAGCCAGCGTTTCCTTCCGAAACAAAGCACAGCTTAGGAAAATCGCTCGTTTTCACCACAACATCTACATCTGTCTCTGGAACTTCTCTAGACGGCAGCCCGGGTCACCATGGTAACAAACACGCTCGAGTCTTCCTGCTCTTTTAGTTAACCCCGAGGCTGTCTGCAAGTTCAGTCCTGAGAGTAGGAAAGCGCCTCCCGCGGGGAAGGGGAAGCCTCCGAGCCCCTCAGGCACGCCCACTCCGCCCGAGGCCGTCCCCTGCGCGGGTGAGGTGTTGCCCGCGGGAAGCAGGGCTGTTTTCAGCTCCAACCGCGCGAGCCGCCACGCGCGGAGGAACACCAGCTAGCAATGCGGGCCTCGCGATCCCGGCTGTCGGGCTGCACCGTCATTTACACTTCAATTACTGCGCGACCCAATGCGCTTCATCCCAACAGCAGCTCAGAAGTGCTCCGCCCTCAGGACAGCAGGGAGGGACGCAGACCTCGGCTCACATCTGAGGCCAGCTGCAGGCCGAGCAGCTTCCAGCGCCCCAGCCCAGGGCTCTGCTCTCCGGGAGCCAACTGGTGAGGCCCACTGGTGTCCTTCCCAGGGCAAGCGCTCTCAGGAAGTCACGCTGACTTCTGGAAAAGTTTTCCCAGCAATCAGGGGCTTTCCAGGCTACAGAGGCTTATTTAAATTGCACAAATGAGAATATAGCTCAAGCCTGAGGGCACCCGGGGGCAGAGGGGGGCACAGGGCATAGCGAGGGACAGGGCACAACCGCGTGCAGCTTACCGCAGTGGTGGCATTGGGCTTCGCTCCGTGCTGCAGCAGAACGTTGATGACGTGCGTGTGGCCCTGCTGGGCGGCCTGGTGCAACGGCGTGTAGCCATTCTGAGGGCAAAGGTGGCAGCCATTTGCAGGGGAGAGGAGAATAAGGTTAGCCTTCCGCACTCACGGCCTGGTCCGCTTTCCAACACAGCTCTGAAGGGCGCTTTGTTTATTTGGAGCTCATTTTCCCAGGACCCCATTTCTCAGCAGTAAACCCTCCCTCACACCTTCTGCTCTGCTAAAAGCAGATTAACTTGTGAAACAAGGAGAAAAAAGGACTCTCCAAATATAACTATTATTATCTTGTAAGCAAGTGCTTACAAGTTTTTAATTGCATTAAAAATGAGTATGCACAGAGATTTAAAATGGAAAGGACATTATTTCTGGTTTCTTCCCTAGATAGGCAGTGAGGAAAAGTAAATGTGTTTTTAAAAGAACGCTGCTGAGGGTCACACAAACTCTTGCTTGCTTATCCTACCTTTCCTAACAATTAACATTTGGGTTTGCTTTAAAGTTTTGATGAAACTAGATCAAACCCTCATCTGCATTTGCAGGAGCGGCTTTGGATACAGAACACCACACCCGTGCACTTGGAGAGAAAAAGAAGTTAACACAAGTAAGTGGCTCATCCGCGATAAAGAACATGTCTTTGTACACTAGTTTTTAGCATTTGGGTCTGAACTCTCGCACAGATGAATGCCCTGCAGGCTCTGATTTCTGGGGACTGCCAGCAAGGTCAGCGCGGCCGGTCTCACTAACCACTGCAGCGGCGGGCAGGTGTGGTGCACGACGCGGCATAAACTCATTTAAAAGTCGTGCCGGAACCCTTAGCGTTGTAACGAAGCAGTAACAGTACGATGCCAGTTGCTGGGCCCTGAAACTGTTTTCTCTTCTAGTCTTCATTAGCGCCCTGAGATGCGGGTGCCTGGCGAATCATGGGTATTTCACAAAGAACGGCTCAGTAAAGGGGGTGATGAGCACATAACTGAGTAAGTGGACATCTTCTCTCCCTTTCAGAAATTAAGCAATTTCTCCATGATTTTTCTAGATTGAGGTCCACTATACATTTTGACAACCACTGATCTAAAAACTACTTTAGTAATCAACTAGCCTCACCTGTAATAAAAATTAACCCATATTTTTCAGACACAATTGTAATAGGCTTTAAGATCTGATGGTGCATTCATACCCCATGTTAATAAGAGTAAATCTATATATCATCATCTAAATATGTAGACATATATTCCTTTTAGCCAGTGTCCTTGTGTATTCATGGTCACATGCACATTTCCTCACCCTAACATGAACCCACTATTTATATCCTGAACGAGGACATCATTTGATTCTTCTACGCATTTTCCCTCTCCTCTCTCTCTCCCTCTCCTCTCTCTCTCTCTCTCCCTCTCCTCTCTCTCTCTCTCTCTCTCTCTCTCTCTCTCTCTCTCTCTCTGTCTCTCTCAGGGTCAAACTCAAAACCATGCTTACAAAATAGGCATTGGAACCACAGAGCTAAATCCCCAGCTCTTTCTATGCATCCTCTGTGGCAACTCATCAGGCAAATGGCCTTACTCACCAGATGCAGAATATTCTCTGTCCTGTGTGCAAGGATCCTCCGTCCAAGACACCCTAAGTCGGGATCACCCTTTGCTCACCATGGAAGGAGTCTAATGCCTACTCTACCTCCCTACACTGGAGTGAGCCCAGGATGTTAGAGGTTCTGAGAAGCCTACAGTTATTACATAGTCTCAAATAGGAAGAAACCATGGACATTTGAGTAGCATAAAATAAATATTTCTTTCCCCTACAATTCTTCTCTTCCATTGTGAAAACAGCTAAAATTTAACTGATGTCATCATCTGAAACAATTCTTTCTTTTTTTTTTTTTTTTGTGGTTCCAGGGGTCGAATTTGGGCCCTTGTATGTCCAAGGTTGGCATGGTACCACTTGAGCTAAATCCCCAGCCCCACAAGTTAAATTCATCTGACAAGTGTTTACTAACCACAATAACCAAGTTATTAAGTGCTAAATAACTTAATATATAAATTAATAACTGTGTATGATAAAATAATACATATATAAAAATAACTATTGATTACCTATAAATACATAAGTAATCTGTATATAAATTAGCAGTTTTGCTTCTAGTAGACCTCAGTCTATGGGGCCCCACTGAACTCTGTGGTCAGGAAGATATTCCCCATATCTGGTGAGTAAGGCCATTTGCCACAGAAGTTGGAGCAACCCAAAAACTTTTCTTTTTTTTTTTTTGAGACAGGGTCTCACTTTGCAGTTCAGGCTGGCCCTGAGCTCGCTATGCAGCCCAGGCAAGCCTCGAACTCAGCAATCCTCCTGCCTCTGCCTCCCAAGTGCTGGGATGACAGGCGTGAGCCACCATGCCCGGCACAACTCAAAAAACTTTTACAGGAGCATCTGACTGAGGCTTAACCCAAACTCACAGGCCCATTTGCATAGCAAATCTAATCTTGGCCCATCCACAATTCAGTCCCAAAGCCTTTAATCCTCTACTTTCATGGTTGCAAAATAGAAATCAACAGGACGTCAAGTTTGATCAAGGATCAAATAAATATGCCACAAAAATATTGTTTGGCTTTTAAAATTATAAAAAAATGCCACCAAACACTGGATTTCTCCCTGATTAAAGAGCTCTATAATATATGCAGTATGTTTTAGAATAAAAATTTCCTTTATACACCATAGTTCAGGCTCTCTTCAAAAGTTTATTCATAAAGTCTGGTTTGGCTCAAGCCAGTGTGACAGGGTTTCATTCTGATTTTAAGCAACTTATCACTCCATAATTTCTAAATATTTTATAACAAGTTATGAGGCATTGAGGAGTAGAGGTAATACGTACATTTGCATTTTCTTTCTTTTTTTTCATTTTTTTAAATTGCAGTACTGGGGTATGAACCGAAGGTCTTCAAAACTGAGTTCCATTTCCAACATTTTTCTATTTTTTATTTTGAGACAAGATCTCTCTAAGGGGTGAAACTGCACAGGTTGGGCTAAAACTTGGGGTTCTCCTGCCTCAGCTTCTCAGATGCTGGGATTACCAATATGCACCACCATTCCTGCCTCCTATGTTTGTACTTTCAAAGGCATGAAATAATTATTTAATTGCACATGAAATGTCAGGAAGAAAATGTAATTTCTTTCCCAGAGACATCACTATATGTAAAAAAATTCTGAGGGGTTTATTAAAGGTTCTCCTTTGAGGGTCTGTGGCTACCAACTCTCTTAAGAATATGGTTTCAAATACGACACTGCAAAGCTACGCCATTCGCCCACAGGACTGCTGCTTTCCCCGATCTAAGCCCACTGCTGTAGCTCTAATTCCAGGCCATCGGCGTCGTGCGGACAGACAGTGCCTGCTTCCCGTGTGGTAACCATCTCCATATGAACACCGCGAACCCCAGCGCCCGAGGACTGCCGCGGCCCCACGGCGTGCTCCGCAGGGTCCCTGGGGAGAAACCCGCATGCTAACAAAAACGCCTTTCTGGGATTCTCACCTGCGAGCTGGCTTAGCAAAAATGCTAGGAAATGAAGTCTGAGAAGTAGCTTGAGAGCTTTTAAATAAGTATCAAAGTCAAATTTCACGGAAATTCAAAAACCACTCAGAACCTAGGCAGCAGCTCTTCTTACAGGGGTAAGATTATGAATTTTAATCTTAAACGTTATAGTATTATTTATAGTTCAGAAGATATATTTTGAGTTAGCTTGTGAGTATGCTTATTTGTAGAGATAATTTTGTTTCTGCTTCTGGGATGTCGGAGGAATGCTGACTTACTACACTCAGACAGGTTTCTAATGAGCAGCACCGAGTGGTGGCCTTCTGAATGTGCTTGCCACCAGCCTTGTGCTCACGCAGCTGTCATTAGCAATTTCTGATCTGGGACGTGAAAGGCAACGTACAAATACGTATTTGGATCAAAGAACTTGGAGCACCAAGAGATGTTATGAATAACCGCAGCGATTGGCTCACAGTTTGCATCGCAGGGGCGTCGCGGCCGTACTTTGGTCAGCGGAACCCGCCCGGTGCTGCTGAGCACAGCTGTCGGCCTGTGTGGGCTCCGCGCTGGGCGCTCCGGCCCCAGCACAGGTCTTCCGCCCATCTGCCCCGCTGAGCATGTGCGGGGAGCGTCCCCACACTGCCAGAGCGTTCAAATGAAAGACAGGTCGGCCAAGTTGCCTGACTGGGACTGGGATGGGGCCACGGACCCAGAAAGGAGATAACGGAAGTCTGCCAAAGCGTCCATTGTGCCAGCAGGTCCCTGTTCTCTCCCGCAGCAGCTTGTCCAGGTGACGCCAGCTGCTTTGTAATACAAGCCCTTCCAGGGCTGGCAGAGGTTGCTGAAGGAGAACCCTCAGACAGGTACAGAATCGCATGGCCTC
>PVIC010014593.1:0-36359 GCA_004025085.1 Thryonomys swinderianus | reverse complement strand
ACATAAATGAATGAATCTTGTCATTCTTTATGGCAGAATAGTACTCCATTTTATTTAAATAAAACCACACATCTTCTTTATCCAGTCTCCAGTTGATGGGCATTTGGGTTGTTTCCAAGATTGAGCTATCACAAACTGAGCTGCTATGAACAAGGGTGTACATCCAACTTTCCACTGTGTGTGTGTGTGTGTGTGTGTGTGTGTGCGTGTGTGTGTGTGTGTGTTTTGAGACAGGTTCTCACTTTGTAGTTCAGGTTGGCCCTGCACTCATTATGTAGCCCAGGTAAGCCTCAAACTCAGCAATCCTCCTGTCTCTGCTTCCCAAGTGCTGGGATTACAGGCATGAGCCACCACACCCGGCTCCAATGTGATTCTTAAAATTCCTTTGGGTATATTCCTAGCAGGGGAATAGCAGGGTCAGATGGGATCCCTAGTCCTAGTTTTCTGAGGAATCTCCACACTGATCTCCATAATGGTTGCACAAGTCTGTATTCCCATCAACAGTGGAGAAGGGTTCCTTTCTCCCCAAAGTCTCACCAGCGTTTATTGTTGGTTGATTTTGTAATAGCGGCCATTCTTTGTGGAGTGAGATGAATTCTCAGTGTTGTTTTCATTTGCATCTCTCGAATGACCAGTGATGTTGAACATTTCTTCATTTGCTTCTTAGCTAGAAAGCAGCTCTTAATAGGAAGTAGCTGACGTGGAGGTTGACCAAGGATGTAAGTTACTAACCTTCTGGAAAACTCCCCTCCCATTTTCAAGAGGTATAGTAAGTAGTTTTCTTTCCTCTTCCTATCATTCTGCTCAGAGGGGTGTGAGAGATATTTTCATACCACATAACCAAACAACCCGCTTACAGTACTCACGCGTTTATTTTTTTTTTCTCCTTCTCACCCCCTGTTCAGTAAGCAGTGAGAGCCCTGACAACACAGCCCCTTATTTATGATCTGAGTAAAGCCTAAGACTACATGCTTAAATGCATTTACCTCCTCCTTGTTAATGGCATCATTCAATCCCAGTTTAGTAGCTTCCAAGTGAGAAGATTAGAAGTGTCAGGGGAATTGCTCAGTCAAACCAGGAAATGTGGGGTTTTTAGTTCAAACGAGATTTGAAGGAAGCTGGTAAGCAACAGCAGAGAAGATGAAAGATCAGATCAACACCTCCCTTTGAAGTAAAGACTACTCAGACAGTGAGTATAACAATGTTCATTACTGCCAGACCTCCAAGTGGCTGTTCCTGACTCATGCTTTAGAATGTATCATAAAATCTATAAAAATATCAACAAGATGCTTTCAAGTGACACAAAACAGCTAGAGTGCCCTATCTGCAGGGACACTGCTGTTTAAAGGCAATTTGCTGGATTGCTTCCCATCTGGGAGCAGCGAGTGAGTGCCTTCCTTTCTCTCCTTCTCTCTCCCCTCCCTTCCTTCCTTGCTCCCTGCCCGACTCCAGCCCCAAGTAGAAACTAAGGGTCTTTTTTTAAATGTTTCATCTCTGCTTCCTTTGAGGGCCAGGAAGAGAAAATGAAGCTTTTCTTGGCTTGTTTCTCAACTCTCCTAAGAGATTCAGAGACAAAAAGATTGCTCTGGGAAAATAATAATGCCAAATGAGCATTAATATAATAAATGGGTTTTCTGGAAATTAGGTTCTCAGAGGTCATGCAATTAAAAGTTAGGAGGAAAACACACCTCAGGTTTGATTGGAGGAGACAACCGAGAGCCCAGGCAAATACTCCCACCATCCTTAAAGTTCCATTCAAGGTTCGAAGCTTGGGAGCCAGTTGATTAATCTATTTGCATACTTCCAGGTCTTGATAACAAGTCTGAGTGTAACATAATTTCTTAGCCTCTGATTATTAATAATAATGTGGAGCATGATTAGGGCTGTGAATATCCAGGGGTCACAGCAGGGCACCAAGCAAACATGAGTCAGCAGCACAACATTATTTGAAAAATAACAAACAAAGGCTTTGAGCTGCCTGAGGAAATGTGTGGATGACTTTTATTACCATGAATGTGGATCTATTAGATTTTGTCACCACAGTTTAAATCAAGGAATTTATTTCCTACAGACTGTCCCAGGACAGGCTTTATAAAACAGCATGTTTCTCAGGAGCTATGCTTTCCTCATGACTAGGTTTATTCATGGGCCTCCCAGTGCAATGCTTGATCCCAAGAATTAGGAAGACTCTCAGAGTTCTAAAAAGAACCGGTGGCCTTAGAGAGGCAAGGCACCAGTAGTCCAAGGAAGCAGAGGCACATCAGTAGTCCAAGGAAGCAGAGATGGCACAGGCAGAGGCTCCAGTCATAACCATCCTCTCTGCCATCTGACTTGTCCTTGGCAGGGAGGTTACCAAAATTCACACTTCATTTTTGTCCTAGGCTAGTATTATGGCTTGGTTTTGAAAGACTGTTCCAAATACATGGGCCAAAGGATCACTTGCCAGTTGATGGGCTTTTCAGAAAATGACTGGATCACCAGGGCTCTAATTCTAAGTGGATTCATGCATCAATGAGATCATTATTTGATGGCATTATGGGGAGACAAAGGAAATGGGAGATGAGGCCTGGCTGAATGGAGGGGGCCTGGGGTTGTGATGCGGGGCTATCTGACCCTCAGCCCCTCCTCTTTGGTTCTTTCTCCTTTCAGTCGTCATGAAGTGAACGTCTTTGCTCCAGCATCCCCTGCTTTACCGCAGGTCTCACACCAATGGAGTCAGCTGCCGTGAACTGAAACTCTAGGCATAAACAAACCTTTCCTCCTTGCAGTTGTTCATATCGGACACTTTGTCACAGTGGTGGAAAGCTGGTAACACAGCTAGAAAGCCATCCTTGGGCAAGAGGGTGTGAAGTGCTGAGGGTCTGACAGACCCCCTCACCACATCCTTTTCTCCGTCACACTAACAAGCCATCTTAGAAATGCTGTTTCACACCAGCGAGTGTTTGCCGAGGATTAGAAGAAGCGTGACACTTTAGGCTGATATGCTCCGATGAATTCAGCCGCAGTTGATGTCTTCATTTAGGGAAATATTTGCCATGTTTCTCTCACTGCAGAATAAGCAAAAGAACAACTAGAGAAAGACCATAATGTTCCACTAGTGATAGGACTATACACACAGCCGCAGTGCCCAACTGAATGTACCATCCAGTCCTTAGCCTCCGGGATCTCCAGCCAACCCTTCCCCCAAGAAGGTGCCCTGCACCCAACACATACACAAAGGCCTGTACTACCGTCCCTAAAGCCATTTCAGATCTGCAGATCAGTGATTGTGTCATTTAAAATATTCTTTGAGACCTCCAGTTTTTTGTTAAACTTAAAAGATAGTAATCATTTGCTCCAATTTTTGACCAGATTTAAGATTTATTAATATCAACATAGGATGTTCTCTTAAATATGTTGTAAAAGTTTTTCTTTTAAATGCCTCAGTAGGTCTTCAGCTCTGTATCTGCTTCCTAATGGTAGGGAAGCCTCAATCTAAGGTGTCCTTCTGATTCTATCTTGTGACACAAAAAGACAGTAGCATGTCTTCCTTTCTGAGGGGTGAGGTCTATGCTGTCCCCTAGGCTCTCGGTGGGCTCATGACCAACTGACCCATAAAATATGGTGAAAGCGATTCTGGACTCAGCCTTAAAAATTGGACAATTTCCACTTCCAGTCTCCAGAATATTCATCCATCATGCTGTGAAGAAACTAAACTAGCCTGATGGAGGTGCCCACAAACAGAACCAAAGCCCTCAGCCAACCAGCCCAGTCCAGCATCAACTTGCCAGTCTGACACAGATGGCTCATTGCACTGATCCCTGACCAAATTACAGGGTCACAAACAACAGGATCATCTGGAGAGCACTTGTTACACAGCAATAAATACTGTCAATTAGTGGCGATGATGATAATGAAGATCCTAAAGCCAGTACTTTACAAATATTGATCAAGCTCCTGGTATAGTGCAAGTTATATACTTCATATGAGTTATATTATTTAATTTTCAAAGTGAAGTAAACAGTTTGCCAGGTTTATTTTCCTTACATAGGTGGAGATTCCAGCTTCCTACCACAAATATCTGACCTAAGTTCATAGAATCAGAATGTGGGAAGGCCAGTCCCCAACTCGAATGTATCCACGCTTCTGCTCATTCCACCTCCCCCTACCCTGTGCTGCCCTCGAAGCTCCATCTATCACCTGTCAAAAAAGGATGCTGCCTGAATCCTGACATTTCTGACTTCTTCTAAGTATCCATCTGGCCTCTTTAAGAGTGTAGGTTAATGTTTCCTTGGGTCTCCTGCCTCTGTGCAAACTCCGAACTTTGCAATTCTTATCTTTACATTATGATCCAGTTGTTTGTCTTTACTCCTTTCTGGGCCGTGAGGATCTCATTGGAAATGGATTACACCTTATTCTTCTCAGATCTTACAAGTACTAGTACTTTTCACATAGTAGGTGCCCCGTAAGTGCATTGTCAGAACCACACCTGGGCTTCTTTCATCGCCAAGAGAGTCTCATGGCTAAGCCTCGCAGCGATGGACCAGGCACCCAGTAGAGTCAGCAGAGAGGGCAGCAGGTACCATGAATACTAGCAGATCTGCCCCAACTTCTCCAGCCCACAATGGGCCCCATACCTATTCCTGAACTCATTTTTAGCAATAGATAGGTTTGATCATTATACCAATCAAACAGGCTCCTTAAGCTAAAGTCTGGTCCCCAAGAGGTTTTCCTATAATCAAATTTGGTAAAAGAAGTTAAGGCCCAAACCAGTGCTCAATAAACTTGGCATTCAAGGTCTTTTCATGCTCTGTTCCCACTAAGTTCCAGTCTTACTCTCTCCTGCTTCCTTATTCACAGAGGATACCTCTTCTATAAACAGACAGCTCAGCATCTGCTGTGGTAGTTCTCACAGCCTGGAATACCTTCTCCTGCCCTCCTGCCCTGGCCGCTCTGTCTCTTTAGGGAACCCCTCATACTCCAACTGCTGGCATTTCTTCTCTTCCAACTGCAGACACCACTCAATAGACTAATGAATTTTGAAGTATTTAAGAACTTTACAAGTAATTTAGTTCAGCATTTCCTAAAGGTAAGACACACCAATTCCTTAAAATGTTTTGTCTTTCCAGAGCTCCAATAAAGTGACAGAAGGATTGGTTAAAAACTCTCCATTGGGCTGGGGATTTTGCTCAATGGCACTACACCTGCCTATTATGTGCAAGGTCCTGAGTTCAAACCCCAGTCAAAAAAAAAAGAAACAGCCGGGTGTGGTGGCTCACGCCTGTAATCCCAGCACTCGGGAGGCAGAGACAGGAGGATTGCTGAGTTCGAGGCTTGCCTAAACTACACAGTGAGCTCAGGGCCAGCCTGGACTACAACGCGAGAACCTGTCTCAAAAAAAAAGAAACAAACAAACAAAAAAAGAAACTCTCCATGTATGTTACAGTCTCCCATGGTTGTTAATAATGTTAATTAGCATATTAAAATTTCTGAAAGATTTTAAAGAAATTAAGATTGAAATATTATTATCACCATAAGTATAAACATTATAAGTACATGAAACAAATTGATATAACAAAATTGTAAATAAATTATTTTTTAGCAATTAAGAAATTATCTTTATATTTATTTGATTTAATGTTGTTAAAAATGATATTTTCAGGCCAGACATGGTGGCTCACACCTGTAATCCCAGCACTCAGAAGGCAGAGGCAGGAGAACTGCTGTGAGTTCGAGTCTAGCCTGGGTTATATGGTGAGTTCAAGACCATCTTGAACTACAAAGTGAGACCCTGTTTCAAAGAAAACTAAAAAAAAATGATATTTCTGAAACATCTGTCACTAATTATTGTCAATATTCTCTGTTCCTCACTTTAGAACATACTGATATAGGTCAAAGCCCTCCCTTTATAAATTACATTACTGAGACCCAGCTGGGTAGTGACTCATCTGCGGTCACTAAGGAATCCTGGTGGAATAGGAAAGAGTTCCAAAAAACCAGAACTTTGTGCCTTGTAACCAGACTTTGAATGTAAGTAGCCACAGACCATGTGGAACATCAAAGTCCCCATATGTTAAATGAAAACTGTAATAATACCTACTTCTCACTGTTTGATGAAATCATATGTAAAAAGCAGTTTATCTGATTTGTAAGGGTATACAGATTACATTCAGAAAATTAGGACTAAATCTTGACTCTTCCAGGCTTCCAATCCAGTGCCCAGTGTCCAGTGCCATCCTGGTTCCTATTCTCTCCCTTCAGTTGGTCACCTAATTCTTTTGCTGCCCTACTGGTCATGTGACCACTTCATGTCCATACAACTGTGATAGTCTGTGGTCACTTGTTCCCATTACTTTGCCCCTGTTGGGAGGCTGAATGTCATGGGAGGGAGAGCATGATGGGACAGGGATTTCCACATCATGGCAGCCAGGAAGCAGGAGAGGAGAAGAATCTGGGATTTAATGAAGTACTCGAGGTCATGTCTCCAATAATCAACTTCCTCCAATGTGGCCCTGCCTCCTAAAGTTCTCATCATCTCACGATGGTTATGAATCACCACAGAGTTACGAATCCACAGGTGGATTGACCTAACAATGAAGTTAGAACTTCCATGGTCCAATCATCTCCCAAGGCCTTGTCTCTAATACTGCTGTACTGGGAACAAAGCTTTCCACCCATGAGCCTTTAGAGAACACTTCAAATTCAAATGACAATAACCTCCATATTGTTGTTAAGATTCTAAAGTCTTTTAAGATAAGTGATGTATCTTCAGCTTCCTTTGTTTCTTCACGTACAAAATTATATGCATAGTAAGTACTTGGGAAACATTCTATAAATTTGAAAATAGTATTCTGCATAAAGAAAGCCAGCTGGAAAATTACACTCAGTATAAGGCAAAATTTTCACAAACACGCTTATTTCTTCTGCCTGAGCATGAAGAAAGAAGTGAAAAATCATTCAGTGCTCTAAAAGAGTCCTGTGGGGCCAGAGATTCAGCTCAGTGGTTCCGGCGCCTGCCTCATAAATGCAAGGTCCTGAGTTCGATCCCCAGTAACCACATACAATGCTGGGCATGGTGACTCACACCCACCAGCAATCAATACCACATACCACAGTGCTGGGCGTGGTGGCTCACGCCTGTAAACCCAGCACTTGGGAGGCAGAGGCAGGAGGATTGCTGAGTTCGAGGCTTGCCTGGGCTACATAGTGAGCTCAGGGCCAGCCTGAACTACAAAACGAGACCCTGTCTCAAAAAAAAAAAAAAAAAAAAAGAGTCATGTGAAGGGAGTTTCAAAGAACATGAGGTAGATAACTTTAAACTTTGTGAGAGGAAGGCTTAGAAATTAAATTAAATCTCATTATTTAAAAAAATCCAGTTGTATTTCATGACATCCATCCAATGGTAAGCTGCTATTATATAACTGCAAAATACTTTAAGTAAATATATGACAGTTGCAAATGCTGAGAAGGTTGGACCAAGTTAGTCTTTATTATTTCCATTAATTAAAAGTGGGACATTCATCAATGATTCTAGAACTCTACATCTAAAGCATCAATTTCCAAGATAAATGGATATCTAGGTGAATGGATTTATAGATTTTAAATAAGTGGCACAGTTCCCATATTGTTTAACTAAAATTCTGAAAAAATATTCAGAGTGTAAGAAATGTACTTTTATCACAGTTATATTTAAAAGGCTAATAAATCAAAATACAGAGAGTTCCAGGCTTAGGATGGCTAACTTTACCTCAGTTTGAACGTGATATGCGTTCCAGAGAAAATGTACTTGGCCTTTGGAATGTCGATCTTTTCCCAGGTTACCTATGACATCATCTCAAGACACGGCCACGGCCAGCAGCGGTGAACTGTAGGTACCATCGCCCCGTGATCACCGTGAGAACAATCTACACCCTTTACAGTAAGCATGGTTGGTTAGACTAGTATGGTTGATAGGTTAGGTGTATTAAATGAATTTTATTTAGAATATTTTCAATTTCTAATGAGTTTATTGAGAACTAACTCCATCATAAACTGAAATTCATGCATGCAATATATCAGTCAGTGTAACTAGGTTACGCTACAGTAATGACTCTCTCCAAAAATTTAGAAAAAACTTATTTCTTGCTCTCATGACTTGTCTGGCTGCCCCTGCTCATTTTAAGACCGAGGGGCTCAATGTGATGTGGCTTCACTTCCACATGCACCTCCAGACTTACCACTCTTGCAATGGAGAGAGCCCCAGCAACTTAGCAGGAATTCAGTGCTTCTACCCCTCACACGAACATACATCCCTTCGACTTGATTTTGTTGATTAAAAACGTAATCTGATTGTATCCAAGGAAGTCCCGTCAAATTAGTGAATTGTTTTCTCCTTTGGTTTGGCTCTTCCTGGCTAAAACTCTAGCTCCACACTGTTCAATACGTCAGTCACTAACAACGTGTGGCTAATGAACTTCTGAAAGGTGCCAGTCTGAATTTGGGAGGTTCTGGGAGCATAAAACATGCCCTAAATTTCCAGGGCTTAGGACAAATAAGAATGTAAAACTATTTCACTAATACTTTTCTATACGTTGAAAAATATTTCATATTTATTGAAGTAAATACATCACTAAAGTTGATTTATCCTTTTTTAAACTTTATTTCCATGACTATTAGAAAATGGGACAGTTAATATGCCTTGCATTGATTTCCTATTGGATAACACTTCTGTGATCTTTCAGTAGCTGGCACGCCGGTCCACAAGTCTGTTGGCCTCTTGAGAGGGCTGATGCCAGGTGCATGAACAAAGGGTTCACCTGGCACAGTCTGCCTGCTCCTCTGCCACTGTCCATGCAGATGTACTTCACCGTCTTGTCTTCTCCAGGCAGCCCATGGACTCCGAGCCTCCACAGCTGCATCCTGGACTCTAGCGAGACTTTCAGAGTCTATGGTCCCTGTCTGAGGACTGACATGATTCTCTAAGGGTGTTGAGGGGCCTCTGCTCACCTCATGCCCTCAGGTCTGTTTGCCCATCTTGGCAACTGATGGCCCACTTTTCTCCCACAGTGGTGGTCTCTTCTTAAAGTGCACAATCTCTGGGAGCTGTTTCCTGAATTCTCCCTAACATATGTGCATCGTTTAACGTGGTAAAAATTCACACACAATGCATTGACCATGTCAGCCTTTTTTTTTTTTTTTTTTTTTTTTTTTTTTTTTTTTTTTTTTTTTTTTTTTGAGACAGGGTCTTGCTTTGTAGTTCAGACTGGGCTTGAGCTCACTACATAGCCAAGGCAAGCCTCAAACTCAAAGCTATCCTCCTGCCTCTGTCTCCCAAATGCTGAGATTACGGCATGAGCCAGCATGCCCAGCATTGTGGTATGTGTTGATTGGGCTCGAACTCAGGACCTTGCACTTGCCAGGCAGACACTGGAATCACTGAGCTAAATCCCTGGCCCATAATCAATTTTGATTCTTCCCCCAAAATCTCTTTCTTAAGCTTTTTGAAGGCCAACTAGTTAAGCCAATATTCTTAGCCTTAGACAGTATGTCCATATACTTTTTTACCCAAAATTTTAAGAAGGGCTCTTGTAATAAATTTATTAACAAGGACACAGATGTGAACTGAGGTTATGCTAGGCAAAATAAGATGGACAATCACCCAGTTTATAAATCAGAAGTTCTCAAAGTGCAGCCCTAGGATCCCCCGGGCTTCTAGAGACTCTCAATAGGTCCGTGCTATTGTTTGAATATTCATCCTTTCCAAAACTCATGTGGAAATCTAATTGCTATTGTGACAGGATTGAGACCAGACCATGGAGAGGTGAGTAGCCCAGGGGGGCTACTCTGCCCTATGGATGGGATTAATGCTGTTAAAAAAGGAAGGTGCAGCTCCCTTTACTTTTTTGCCCTTCTACATTCTGCCTCCAAGTGTTAAAGCAATGAAAAAATTGATTTCTTTCATTATAAATTATTCAGTCTTAGATATTTTATTAGAGCAACATGAACCAGACTGAGAGAGTCCACAACATGAGACTGTGTAGTCGTGTGGGGAGGACATGCCATAATCCCAGCATGCTGAGACACTGAGGCAGAAGGACCAAAGTTCTAACCTAGCCCAGTGAACTTACAACCCAGGAAGACCCTGGCCACAATAAAACACAAAAAGGGGCCAGAGACAGAGCTCAGGGGAAAAGCCCAGGGTTCAATCCCTAGTCCAGAAGAAATATTTTTGTTAATAATACAATAATACAGAACCATTTTGTATTCTCATTGTCTCATGAATGTGCAACAGATATTTCCAGAAGCCATGTGATGTATGGTGTCATTGTGTGACAGATAACAGAATGTATGCTTTTGAATTCTGGAGTTTTATAGAATTTTATAAGGTCATAAGTATAGACTATAAAAATAAATATTTTAGAGATAAACTCTTCCTTTTTTCTCTTCTATTGAATTCTTACAGCTACTTTTGGCTATGTCTGCTATAATTGCTTCAATTTCATAATTGTCCAATATATCATTAATTGAAAGTCTACAGTTGTCTTTAGGTTTTTACACAAATTCAGAAAGGTTTTTTTGGTCTCTTTTATTTTTGAAATTTTATCATTTTAATTTCTCATAAATACTAATACACACATATGTCTATGTATGTATTATATGTAACCAGTAATATTCTTCCCACTCAACAAAGACCCTGGAGTTCTCAATTTTTTTTTTTTTTTTTGAGACAGGGTCTCACTTTGCAGTTCAGGCTGGTCCTGAGCTCACTATGTAGCCCAGGCGAGCCTCAAATGCAGCAATCCTCCTGCCTCTGCCTCTGCCTCCCGAGTGCTGGGATTACAGGTGTGAGCCACCACGCCCGGCACTGTGGTATGTGGTATTGATTGTTGGAGGGCGTGAGTCTCCACGACCAGCATTGTATGTGGTTACAGGGGATCAAACTCAGGACCTTGCACTTGCGAGGCAGGCGCCGGAACCACTGAGCCGAATCTCTGGCCCCTGGAGTTCTCAATTTTTAAAGGAGTCCTGAAACCTAAAGAATTTTAAACTACCATTAAAGATCAATGAATACTGAGTCCCGGGTTTTTGTTTTGTCTGGATACAAAAACCTTTATTTCTATCCAAAAATATACCTCCTGTTAGAATGAAAAAAAGTTAACTTTCAAGACACCAGCTCTTTAAAGGTTTCTGGTAGCATCTATTTTGCATGACAAAGGCCAGCAGTTTGACTCCTCCAGCCTTCTGCTTCCCTAGAGACATCTGAAAGTGGCCCAGGGAATAAAGTGACTTGGACAGAATTAAAAACCACTGGTTAGAGGTGGAACATAGCTCAGTGGTAGAGTGCTTGCCTAGCATGTGCAAATCCTAGGTTTAATCCACAGTACCGCAAAAAGCAAAAATCAAATAAACAAAAATCACCATTTAATCATTTAAAATATTATTCTTGGCATTAAGTCACATAATGGACAGACATGTTCGGTCAGGGCTTAGGATCCTGAATACAAAAAACCTGTCCTGTCTCTCTGAAGTGGTCAAAAGACACAGGAAAGAGAGTAGAACCCAGCCAATGACTGGAGGACGTGGCTTCCAACACCACTAGAAGGACCCTCACTCTGGTTAGCAGTGTGGCCACCGGGTGCCCACAGGCTGGCAGAGCTTCCTGAATGCGGTGGAAGCCACTTAACCATCTTCTCTTTAGGAGCAAAGGGGTACTTTGCTCAGCCCCATAGCCCAGTGAGAGGGAAGCTGAGATGGCCACATTTCTGCTGTGGACACCTCATTACTTCTAAAGAAAGTTAAAGACTAAGGATGCAAGGCAGGAAGTGAGCACAAGCACCATTTGCTCTTTGAAGCTTCTGTTCATTCTATTAATGCTTCTTTGCCCAATAATTTTGCTTGCCAACATTCCTACTGGGGTAACACTCCTATTAGCATTCCAATATTCTGCCTCGGTGGTGGGGAAGGTGGAGGTAGAGTTAGAGGTGCCTGGCATAGCAAAGTCCTTTGTTCACTGCTGGACAGTAAACAGATCGGCCCACTCGAGCCCCAAGAGTAAACACCAAGGCTGCCAGAATTTAGTGTCTTTAATAGCAGATAGTATTGGGAATCATTAACAAATTATTTGTAATATGTTCCAGGAGTGGGCTTAGGATACTCTTGTTTCTCATTTCCACCAGCAAGTCAACCAATCTACCAACAAACCAGCCCAAAAGGTCTTCAGTGGAACCACCATACCCCCAGCTTCCGGGTAGTGAAACACTAGCACAACAGGCCCTCTTGAATGATGAAATGAGACTCAGAATTCTGCTGCCACTGAACACTGTCACTTGGAAGATAGAGATAGTCCTACAGTATGTTCATTCACCAAAAATTTGTCGATGGCTTAGGATAGACTCAGGGCACAGTGTGTGCTTAGCCTGCACGAGACACTGGTTCCAAACCCCAGTGCCACCAAAACCAAATCTAACTGTTGTCGAGGAAGCACACTGCAAATGAAAAGCAATACATCCAAGTGCCTTCAGCTTAGTCAGCTAAGGATAACAACCATTTGGGAAACAAAATGATAGCTGGGGGTGGATTTGACGGGAGTAGAAGAGATGTGGGGAAGACTTGTACAGGTGAAGAAAGTGAAACTTGGAGGATGGAGGGTTGGGGACTGCTGAAGTATAGTCCAGTCAGCAGCTAAGCCCAGCTTAGAACTTGGCCTTCTGCTACCTTTATTAACTTGGTGGAGCCAAGAGCATACTCCCTGTTGCATCAGAGGACCTCAGTGCTGTCCTTCAGCTTCTGTCTCAGCCTATCATGCTGTTCTGTCAGCTTCCAACCGTGGGACAGGAAAATGGATTTGTTCAAGAGGTAACTCACAGATCCCCCACCTTTAGCTTTCTAAATAGCAAGTAACACAGTGCCAGGCAAGAGGCAACCTCCACAGATGAATTAATTAGACTCCCCAAAAGAGCAAGCAGGCATTCCATAGTGTTTCATTGCACAGATTCCTAGGTGGTAATTGAAAAAAAGCACTTGATTTTAAACTCTCTCCCAGAGGTGTTAATTGTGGCATGGAAGGCCTGCAGAGACAGAGAGTCTCATGTAAAATGAATGCTCAGCCTTGCCCACGACTTTCTCTATACAGAGCCCTTCATAATTACTTGACCAGGCTAACTTCCTGGCTAGTTTGCAGGGTCGTAGCTGCAGTACATATCTTAACTACACCCCTACAGTGATCTGCTTTCAAACTACTGGAGATCAGAAGGCTGACAGGAATCAGTTTAAAAAAAGTGCTGAGCTTGTCCTGAATGCCTTCCCTGTGCTTGCCACCTCTCTTGCGTGTCTCTTCCTTCTTTCTTCTCTCCATGAAAACTGAGCCTTTGGACCACTCTTTAGCTCACTGTCATTCAATTTTCTTAAGAGGTACCGAGCAGCCACAGTACAGGTGGTACATTTCTTTTCCAAAATGCCTAGGTCCTGATATTTTTAGAATTTTCTTGTTTTGTATTCTCATACACTGTACATAATGAGATATCTTGGGAATGGGACCCAGGTCTAAGCGCACAATTTATATATGCTTTCTATATACTTGTCTATACAGCCTAAAGGCCATTTTATGCAGTCTTTCTAGTGAATCTGTTTTCATGTTCATACTGTGACCTGTCACATGAGGTTAGGTGTAGAAGTCTCCACTTGTGAGCATCGTGTCAGCTTTCCAAAATTTTGGTTTAGGGGCATTTCAGGTTTTCAGGTAAGAGATTTTCAACTTGTAACATCAGGCCTTGGAGATCTACAAAGGTGAATGAGATCTTCTGTCCCAGAGACGATGTAATCAGGGAAAGACAGGAGAGTGGCACTGGTCCGAATGAATTGATAGCCCCAGAGGAATAAGAAATGAGGAGAGACAGTGGAGACTAGAAGACCTACTCATGGTGCTATTAACCTCCACAGTGTTAGGAAATAGAGTCGGCCTGGAAAGACGCTAAGAAATCGTCTCTCTCAATTTCTTCATGAGTACAGAGGTTTCTGGACACAGTGAGCTCAGTAAGAGCTTGGAAACTGGCCCTATAGGAACACTTTGAATGGTGAGTCTACCACATGACTTGAGTTGCTAACCTTCTTTGTACCTCAGTGTCTTCATCTGTAAAATGGAGATGTCAGAGAAACCCTAGGCTTCTCTTGAGGACTAAGTAAGTTTGGACACAGAACACTCATAATAGTGTTCACACTGACACTTCACTCACGAGGTGCTGCTTCCCAGTTAACTTTTCACCGATAGATCCACCACACAGTGGAAATGCATTAGCAGAGCTGATTTAGGGAGCATCCCAGCTGATACGGTTTGTGTTTAAATGCTCCCCCCCCCCAAGGCCTCAGGTGGGTGAGGTAATTTCATCTGGAATGTGTGATGCTGGAGGTAAGGATGTATGGTTACTAAGTCACTACATGAGTGATGGCTTTTACACCACCCTAACCCTGGTGTCTGAAAAAGAGGCAGAAAAATGCTGTTAACTCTCTTGTTGCCTTTGCTGTCTTGTGCGTGTCATGTTGTTTTTCCTCTGCGATGCCCATTTGCCATCCCTGCCTTGGAGGCAGCTGACCACAGACTGAATCCTCTACAAGCTATAACCCAAATAAACCCCTCTAACTTTGGGTGTCAGGTATTTAGTCTCAGCAATAAGAAAAAGTAACTGACACACTAGTTTACAACACAGTGGGCTGTTGAGTAGGGACTATTCACCCTCAACACTGCATTGCTGACTGGGAGCCCAGCATCATCTGGGAGGTTCAGGAAACAGCAGATCCAATGCTCAGTTTACACCAACTGCAGATCACTTTGCATGCATACATGCACATACTACATATGATATATACACAAATATACATACATGCATGCACGCGCACACACACACACACACACACACACACACACACACACACGCCCCAGGCAATAAGCCCACCCATTACTCAGCCTCATTTTTGTGCAAGGGAAGAAGAGGAAGGGAAAGAGCCTGGGTCAATGGATATTTATACCAGAGGCACCAAAGAAAAGAATCTGGAAGTGGATACACATGTATGAGAGTAATCAGGTAAATCTTTACTACAGACACAAGAGAGAGCTTAAGATTCACTGCTCAACTCAACTGCAGAGAAAAAAGCTACCATTTTGCACAAGTTTGTGACTGTGAAATTCCCACCCACCAATCAGATCAAGGAAACCACCCCAAACTGCTTACCACCTTCCTGCCTTCAGCTCTTTCTTTTGCTTCCTCTGCTTCCTCTGCTCAGTGACTTCCTGCTCCTGCCATGTCCCTCCAGGGCTGCTCCCTCAAAGCCCTATTTCCAATCACAAAATGAACCCAGTGTCTTCTGCTCCACCCTGGATCACCAAAAGCTAGCACAGGACAGTGATGATCTTTAGCCTCTTGCATAAAGTGGGAACCACAGAGGCCACCATGATTGAAAACTGGGGACTGGTGCCGGCTGCCCTTGCCTGAGAATTAATGCATCATCACTAACCTTGTAGAGTTCTTCTGATCCATAAATCAGGCTATGCATGTCGAGTTCCATGGGCACAATTACTGTATTTATTTAATTTTATATAATAAAATACCTAGGTGCTCAGTTAAAAAAAAAAAAACAAAACTGCCTAGAGTGCTATCGTCCCAGCACTCTAGGAGGCTGAGGCAGGAGAATCGCAAGTTCTAGCCCAATCTGGGCAAGTTAGCCACTTAGTGAGACACCACACGTACATATAAACACACATACACGCACACGGTGTCACAGGGGTGGGGGAGAAAAAGGAGGAGGAGAAAGGGGAAGGGAGGGGAGGGGAGAGAAGGGAACGACCTGCTGAATATAAGAACCTCCTGGGAAAAATCCAAACACCCTGTGCTGGGGATATAGCTCAGCAGTGCCGCACCAGCCTAGCAAGCACAAGGTCCTGAGTTCAATCTCTAGTAGCGCACATACACACACACACACACAAAGTTTCAAACACCTCAATGTGCAGGGTACCCCACAAAATTATGTCAGAATTTCCAGGGATTATCCACAAACATTAGAATAAAATGGTTAAACCTCCCAGGTGATCCTAAAGTCCTGGCCAAGTTGAACCTGGCCCCGTGGTTCAGATCCTTGCTTCACCATGCGCGGTCTTAGACACAGCAGCCACACCGCAGGAGGTGCTCATTAGAGACCTGAAAGCTCCTGCCTCCCCAGGATCTACTAATTCAGGAATCCCACAGGAACAAGATCTGTGAGAGGATCCACTGAGCCTGTGAATGACAAGGAATGTTACAGAGCTGGGACCACTCCCCGACTGGACAGCCTTTGGCATCTGTAGGCCTCAGTTTCCGCCCTGGCGAAGCGGGATGAGAGGCCAGTGGCCTGCAGGACACACCGGCCTTGGCCTCCCTGCTCCTGACAGGGCCTCCCCCTTCCTGGTCCCCCTCTGGGATCCCCAGGGTGTCCTGTGGAGGAGCCCAACCCAGGAGCGACTGAGTCTGCAAGAGCTAAAAATTAATTCCTTTCAAATCAATAATTTGCAATTAAGCACAGAAGACACTAAAGCCGAGGGGGCAGGCTTCTGGAGAGAGGACAGCTGAGCACTGGAGCCCGAGCGGAGGGGGGACCAGGCCAAGCAAACAAATGAACATTCGGCTCCATGGTTTGTGGGAAGCCCGCACAGGGGCCAAAGTGGTACTTGAGAAGTGAGAAGGAAGCAAAAAAGACCAAGAGAGTCTGCCAGCAGGATTCATGGCCAGGAACCAATTTGTTTTCCGCAGGGCCACCATACCCTTCCCACAGCTCAGTGCCCCTGCTCTGCACCTCAGGGGATCCCGGAGCCTCTCCACAGGGTCCCCAAGAGTATGCTGTAGGCAGCACCCAGCTAGTGAAGACTGGGAGCCTGACGGGTTCCTCCTAGTCCTGAGCAGCAAGTGTCAGACTGGCTTGGGCACATGCCAGGTGGACAGTACCACCAAGGAGCGCAGACAGGATGGAAGCAGACCAGGACTGGACGGTGCCTGATACTGCACAGTGATCACTGCAGTTGGAGCCATCCCGGGGTCCCCAGAGATGTGCAGGATCTGCTGAAATTCTCAAAACAAGATGGAAGTATGCTCTGCCCTAGAATCCAGTGTGCACCATGGAGCTCTGGGGAGAGGGGCACGCAGAAAGTCGGATGGGAAGGAGTGCGGCTCAGAAGAGATGGGAAATTCAATGTAGAAAGATCATGGAAGCACAGCTCCTCTGAGTTTTCCCAAAACTGTAGTAAAATAAGGAGGAAAGGCCACTTTTTGTTCCACAGGAGTTAACAAGTGAGGTGTCCTAGAGATATACTGAGTCAGAGCGGGAGGCCTTGCCAGGAAGTACAAAAGAAGAAACAGCATCTAGTGAGGACTATGGAGTACCAGGCAAGGAGTTCCCAGCTGGAGTTGGCACTTTGGTTCTCTAGCTTTCAAGCCCGATTACTTTCTGTCCAGGGTCTTCCTTTGGGAGAAATGCAACATGGAGAAAGAGCCAAAGAGCAACAACACAGAGCTCCTGTTTATAACAACTAGGAAAACAAATTCACAGGGCAAAAGATGACATGGCTTAGCATGTATTAAGTGCAAAGTGGGTAGAGCAGAGAGGAAGAGAGGCACAGGCAGGAGCAGAGGTCAGCCAGGACTTAGGGGACAGAGTCATAGTATGCACGGGTGTTAATGTGTGAGACGAATCCATGTTCCGGGGTGAGCAAGAGAAAGACCATTCCAAGGGAGGCAGGCAACAGGATAAATTGGACCTGTTTGATAGTGTAAAGATCATGTGGAATTTATTTTCTAGAACATTATGCTCATCCCAAAAGAAAGGATTAGTTCTAAAATGTTGTGATTCATTCCACGAAAAGGAGTTCTAACCTTGGATATAATAATAAGGACATAGGACTACTCAGTCAGTAATCATTAGCTTGCTTATGTTGAGCCAAGACCCCCTCCTCAGCACTCACAGAGCTGAGGTCTGCTGCCAGAAGAAAACCTGGCACTGGCTGGGCTCCAAATTCTCATTGGGCAACACAGAACCAAGTGCAAACTGAGATTCTAACCAACTACCCTAAAGATCACAGGCATGGAGAGTACAGCCTGTGGGGAGGCATCTCATTGTAATCACTGGAGTTATTTCTTAGTACCCATGTAGTTTCAGAGGCACCACAACTAATCTCTACATACTAGCCAAGCCCAAAGTCATCGTCACACAATAAAAAGATGGAAGAGACATGGGGCAGAAGCCAAAGCACTTTATGGCAAATATCTCTCCCCTCTCTCCTAAGTTTGTTTAGAAGGGAAGTTGATTAAGATCTCTCTCTTCTCCTTTCTCTACTTCCTCTTCCCTCTGGAGGAGGCCAGATATTCCATCGAGAAATCCCGGTCTGGACTGTTTAAGTTCCAGAACATTCCAGAACATTCACTTTCTGTTGGGTGGAGCATCTTCTGGACATGTGGATGCTGCATCTTCACGTGTGCAGCAGTGCTGTGCTGGCCCCCAGGTTCAAGGCCTGTCTTTCCTTCTCTCACTTCCCTCCTCTCCACTAGAGCAATGAGAGCCCTGAACTAACTGTGTAGAGTAGCTCTAGTTGTTGTCCCACTAAAGACTCTTCCTCCTGGGTCACAGAGGCTGGGGCATCTCATGGGACTCCCTGCGTTCTTTTTGCTCACAGTCCAGTTGTTTCACTCCAGACATTAAAAAAAAAAAAAAAACAAGTATTCACACAATTATTTTATTTTTTCAGGTTCTGTTGCCTGAAGGAAAAAGGACCTGTGTAGCTCAGCCTAACTGTTAGGCTCCTGAAGTGGGGCTCGGGAGTCAATGACAAGCAGGAAAACCTGCCACGGCTGCACTTCACCTCCCTGGCACTTCCTCTTCTGAGAAGAACTGTCTAGATCCTGGCAGAATTCAAGCATTTCAGCCAAACCCAGTGGCAACTGCTTCCTACCGCAGCTCCTGCAAAGGCCCAGCTTCCCTGCAGCCTTGCAGGAGCCAGGGAAAATGGAGGTCTATGCAAATCCTCTCCCCTTTTCGCACCCTCCCCCTTCCACAACTGAAGCATCCACACAGAAACACAAACGTGCACACACACAACCCAGCTCCACACAAATTAGATTGAGACATTTCTGGAAAAACAATCCCTGGTTCTGTTTCCATGGAAGCAATCTCAGGTCCCCAGTGGCGGCAAATGGCAGGCAGCCTGCGATGAGGGAGCTCCGAGGGCCGCTCTGGGCCTCTCCTCGCCACCGAGCAGAGCAGAATGTGCCGCGGGAGTGTGGGAGGCTGGGCCGAGCTTCCCCGGGAACACAAACCTCCAGGGAGACAGTGAACCCCAGCTGTGCCCCCTCTTTTGGGGCAAATGTACATCTGGGCATTCTGGGCACCACTCCAGCCAATCAGCCATGCTGATCCCCCCACAGCTTTTCACAAAAGGCTGCTCACTCAGAGCAGATGGCCGCGTGGAGACGGGGCCCAAACCAAGATGGAGGCCACCCATGGGGCTGGAGCAGAGAGCAGCGAGCTCTGTGCAGAAGCCCCCACCCCCGCCTGCCCTCAGCATGGAGGAAGCACTCCCTGCCTCTGCTGCCCAAGCCTCCCAAAATGTGGGCCAAGTACCACTGGTGGCATCAAGATGACCTGAGGTGGCTCATAGAGGAACACTCTAGAATGTTTTTAAGTTACTTGTTCACCGTGCTCTGGGTTAAAAAGGAAATACACAAAGATGATGGTTTGGAAACACTCGTGGCTTTGTACCAAACTAAAGTGGGTGTTCATGTAATGTGTCCATTTTCAGGAACCAGTAAGTAAAAAATAGGTAGATAGAGATATGAAAACGTGCAGGAATAATTAAAGTTGGGGGAATCTGAATTAAAGAAGACAGTCCTATGTCCTGTGTTAGGCCTAGACAGTCTTCCAAGGAGGAAAAAATACTTGATGTGACGAGCTACAAAGTGGAGACTCAGGAACGGACAGCAAATGTGTTGTGGTTCCCTCTGCATCTGTTAGATGGCTCCCAATGCCAATGGCCAGCACTTGGCAGAGGTTCCGGAGAACTGTGTCAGCAAGAACACTCCACTGCTGGGTTCGGTTTCCTAGTGACCAGGGCCCTGGCCGCTGTCAGTTTTCCCCGTGAGCCAGGTGGGACGGTGCAGAGGGCCTGGCTTCCAGCCAGTGCTCCGCCCCCAGCCCCCCATCGACTGCCAGCAGCACTAGAGACGTCGGTGGAACTCTCCAGTCCCAACATGAACTTCCTCAGCCCCCCCCCCACCCCCAACACTGCCACAGTAATAGTAAAAGGAAAATGGAAACCTTTGTCCCTATTTCCAACTGCACCCCAGTTGTGTCAGGCTCAGAGGCTTGACCATAGCCCCGGAGGCAGACCTTGCAAAGCCAGGGTCCCAGCAGGGTTGGACCCCAGGGAGGGCCCTCTCTCCGGCTTTCACAAAGCCACCTTCTTGCTGTGTCGTCACACCACACAGCAAAGAGATAGCAAGTTCTCTGGTGGCTCTTCTTATCAGGACACCAGGCCCTTGCGGGGCTCTTGGCCTATGACTTCAGCTAAACCCTACAGCTCCCAAGGCGCATCCCCAGAGGCCGTCATGCTGGCTAGGGTCTCCACCTACAGGTTTAGGGTCTTCAAGGTGAAGAGGAGCTGCTTTCCTTGAAACCATAGAGCTGCAGGAGAGAAAGTAAATGGCTGGACTGCCATTTACTGTGTTAACAGTCGCAACAAAAGCAATGTTATAGTCGTGATTTGCTGACTCGCTATCAACCCACCACACATCAATAAGGTCAGTGTTCCTACTCCTGTTTCACAGAAACCACACCAAAACGCAAGCTCAGCGACGTGGCTGGCAAAGCCGGCCCGAGCCCCTGAAATGCCAGCTCTTGTTCCATTACATCACCCCAGCCGCCCCCTTTCCTGGTCTCCCTCACTCCTCGGTGTCCTTTTGTGCCTGTTGCACCCTCCCTACTTCCTCTGTGCTCATCCGAGGGCGTCCCCAGGGACCCCATCAACCCCAGCCCTGCACAAGGCCATTTCCTCACAACACACCCTGCACATCTGTAAAAACAATCTCTCCCAGGCCTGCAACTGCATCTCATCACAAAAGCTCACCATCCAGCACAGCCTTTAACTGTGTCCTGATGGCATTTTAACTACTCCTGGGACTCAGTGATGTCTCTTCACTAGTTATTCTGGGAAGATGCCAGCCCCTGTCGGGTAGCCTGTCCGTGAGTCCCGAGCTTTTATTTTCTTCACTTGCGAAGGTTGTGTGGGTCTTTGACCGTATAGACTGAGTTGTGCTGCTGTAACAATCCCCCGATGTCAGGCCTGTCAGCTCATTGCCCACTCCCTCAAACTCTGCTCCGGGGCAGAGCGACTCTCCAGGCAGCCAGCCTCCGGGGATGGACTCTAGGTCCGCACAGCACCCATCTGATGGTGCTCTTTTCCAGGGTTCCTGAGTGATGGATGAGAGTGTGAAGATCTGCATTATAAGCTCACCGTGCCCTGTCGGAGCAAGTCCTATGGTCTCACTCATGCCGGAGATGGCACTGCAGTCCCACGGGTTCCAGGGCAGAAGAAGGAGATCAAGGCTGGAAACCACACTGCGGATCAGCCCCATGTCTAGCTTTCCTCTCAGTGTCCGGTGCAGGAGGAAGCCACAGGGTCACTAGGGGGAGCTTAGAGCGTTGAGCCCAGCACTGGGAGGCAGAGGCAGGGTCCAGGGTCCTTCTCAGCCATTTCTGAACTGCAGGGCACAAGGGACGTCAGCAGCAGCTGTTTGCCAACCTCACAGGGTGACTGTGGTGAAGAGCTTAATTTAATTTAAGCAGCGTGTTTCTCCACAAAAAAACCCAAATTGTTCTTTCCTTTCTGGAGTCCTTTTTCCCTCCTGTAGGATGCAAAAACTAGAAAACAAAAACCCAAAAGCCTAATGAGTTTCGAGCATACTAGGTTCCTATCCTCATTCTCTTTAGTACAGTTACATGATCTCTCTGAGCCACAGCTTATCCATCTATCAGATAAATAGCAATATCAGTTCTGTCTCCCCCAAGTGAGGGAGAGAATACAGGAACACTATCTGTAAGTCTTTGTAAATGGAAAGAATTTTTTATGGTACTAACAGTTGAAACCAGGAAGCTCTGAGCTGCCTCCCCAGCCCTTTTTATTTTGAAATAAGGTCTCATTGTATTGCCCAGGCAGGACTGTAACTTGTGATTCTCCTGCTTCAGCTTCCTGAGGAGCTGGGCTTACCAGTGTGTGCCCCTGCACAATTTGGAAGGGATTCTTATTTTCTCCTTTTTCTTATATCTTCTTCCCTCTACTCACTCCCCATTCCTTCAACTTCCTCACAGGCTCACTTCTCACACCCTTCAAAGAACTTTCCCTCAACCTGGAAATAGCAGACCCCAAACACACACGCACACACAAACACACTCACTGAGCATTTCATACCATTTCTTCTTTGTGGATCACTGAAGTTCCTGAAAGCAAGGCTACACATATGCCTGTCCCTGTTCTCATCTTCCATGTATTCTTCCTAATATTTATTTATTTATTTATTTATTTATTTATTTATTGTTAGTTTTTTTGAGGCAGGGTCTCGCTTTGTAGTTCAGGCTGGCCCTGAGCTCACTATGTAGCCCAGGCAAGCCCTGAACTCACAGAAATCCTCCTGCCTCTGCCCCCCAAGTGCTGGGATTACAGGCATGAGCCACCATGCCCTGCTTTTCACAGCACTTTTATTTGGTGTCTGTCCCCATGATTAGTGAACAGTGTCTGTGGAAGGTCACACAACCTCTCCCTTAACTTCCTGCTGTCTCACTTTTTCTGGATCTCCCCCCAGTGTCCAAACATGTGGAAGGTCACTCCATCAAACTGCACCGACTCCGAGCCCCATGAGTTCTGTCCAGGTCCAACTGGTCATACCTGTGCACTATCTTGATCCTACTTTCTCATGGCACCTCTTCTTGTGCCCATCCTTGGCTTTCTCGTCTTGCTTTCTTGGGTGGGATTTGACTTGCTGCCGTGTACCTGTAAAACTGACATGTTTCTCTGTGGCTTCAAATTTTGCCAGCTTCACACTTAAGGACTCACACCATGACTTAACTCTCTATGTGTAATAAACTATTTGGTGTTGCTAAATGTGCCACCCTGCACAGGGTGGCATTATCTCCACCTGACACTTGTTTCTTCTTGTCTTTTCTGCAAAGTAAACAAACAATTGTTTGTTCCCTCCACATCCCAGTGATTCAGCCTTAAATCCTGGCCAGTACCCTCACCCCAGCATATTCATTTCTCCATAGTTCTGTGCTCCTGCACCAGTTGCCCACTTCTGTGCCAGTCAGCATCTTTCTGTTCGTATCAGACTGGGGACCTGACATGCCCTGTGATTAGAGTCATCAGGTACCACTAGGGAGTAGTTGGCTAACTAGCACCTCAAGACTAAGGGCTGTTTCGAGGAGGTAAGAAGAAGGCATGCTTTGGAAAAATGGGACACAGGAAGAGCCCAGGGCTCTGGAATTAAACAGCATGATGTCTGCTGCAAGAATAGGGTTAGAAGAATGGAGAACAGGTGGAAAGTGGCAGTGGTTTAGTGAGGAAGCGTCCTGCCAGGTGCCCACTGAGAGTGAACCAAATGGTCATCATCCAAATGTGTAGTCTATCAAGGAAGTGCTGTCCCATATCATTTCTGCATTAACTAACGCTCTTCTCATGCCTGGAGTTTACTGGTCCACACATGGAGGGGACTCGGATCATCCACTGGAATGCAGATCACATGAGATGGACTAGACCGAATGCTAAGGGAAGCAAGAAGCCTCCAGCCACAGCATTTGGGAAACAGCAGGCACAGGAGTTGGCATTGCTTTTGAGTGTGAGCTCCATAAATCTAAGCAACAGGGGCCAAGACTATGGGAACAGTTCAATTTGTCTCACACCACAACCTGTCAAAATATGCAGCCCAGATTGGCATGTGCCACGGAGGAACCAACCCCTCTCCTCCATCTCTGCCTGTCATGGATGGGTCCCGCCTGCTTGCTGCAGTCCCCCCCAGGGAGCAGGAAGGAAGGTGATGGGAGATCCAAGGGCGCTTAGTTAGCTCCGGCCATGTCTCTGGATCGAGCCGTCATTCCTGGCAGCCAGGGAATTTGGAGTCGCATCTGCAGCTTTTCAGCCTCTATCAGAAAAGGACAGTGAAAAACGAACAGGAAGTGAGCTACTCCAGCAGGGCCGCCTCCACCGAGCAGAAACACTCTGCGGGAAGCTCCCTGCCTTTCCTCTGTCCTCCTAGTGCTCAAGCGCTTTGAGTTGTCAGCTTTGAGTTGTCTCAAAGCACATAACCAACACCATAGATTTCATGGCGTGTGTTAATGTTCAACAAATATTTGTTGAGTTGCTGAAATTAGGCTCCTCAAAGGGAAAGCCATGGCTAGGTTGGCCCCTGCTGAGGAGGGCATGTTCCCAAAATCGATGGGGAAGCACAGATTTATTTCTACCTGAGTGTATCTGTAAAAGGCTTGAAGTCACATTATATGACTAAAACAATGCAAAATAAAGCCAGCTGAGACAAAAAGAAGGTGAAAATCATCATCATCTAAAACACCCCTGGGAGAAACGCAATCCCTGCATAGGAGCACCAAAAACACTGAGGATGAGTCATGCCAAGTTCAAGGATGCAGGGAAGGGCCGGAGGGTTAGCTCAGTGGTTCCAGCACCTGCCTCGCAAGCGCAAGGTCCTGAGTTCAATCCCCAGTAACCACATACAATGCTGGGCGTGGAGACTCATGCCCACCAGCAATCAATACCACATGCTACAGCGCCGGGCATGGTGGCTCATGCCTATAATCCCAGCACTCGGGAGGCAGAGATAGGAGGATTGCTGAGTTCGAGGCTTGCCTGGGCTCCATAGTGAGCTCAGAGCCAGCCTGAACTACAAAACGAGACCCTGTCTCAAAAAAAAAAAAAAAACCGCAGGGAATTATAGCTTTAGTTTGGGGCATGGAAGGAATGGGATGATGGGAAAGGTGAGAAAGTTACAGAGAAAGTATGTGGTGGGCCTGGTGGTGCGTCCTCAGTGGACGTCCCCCAACCTACAGCTCAGGAAAGAGCCTCCTCCATGACCACCTCCGAGGCCACCGAGCCCATTTGAACATCCTGCCTGGGGCCTTCTTCCAAGTTTTAATAAAATTTAAGAGGCATCTATGTGCCATGTCGAGAGGCGCTTCCATGTATGCACCTCATCTCATTTGTTCCCAAGCAAAGAGATGAGGTGTTAAGACGAGTTCCAGCTCTGCCACTGGTCTGGCTGAATATTACACCGAGTAAGACTCAAAAGCAGCCTCTGTGAGCACAAGAAAACAAAGTGTTCGGTTTATGGGGTGCTGCCACTTACAAAAGAGCTTCCCTCATGAGCCAGCGTTTGTCTCTTGAGCAGCTTTCTGGTGACTGACAAGAGGGAAAGGAAACAATTTGTTCCTGTCATCAATGAGCTTGCACAGATGGGAATGGCTCTCCCTGGTGTCATGAAGGAGGTGGCTTTGGAGCTACAGAGCCATTGAGCTGCAAGCAGAAAAGCAGAGGAGGGGAGACGAGGAAGAAGAAGAGGAAGAGGAAGAGAAAGAGGAGGAGGAAGAGGAGGAGGAAGGAAAAGAGGAAGTAGAAGTGGAGGGCAAAGAGAAGGGGAAGAGGAAGAGGAGTTGGAGGAGGAGGAAAGGAGGGCAGCAGAGAAGAGTGCAGTGGAGAAGAAAGGAGAGACCATCTGTTGTGATTTGACTGATTCAAGGAGATGTCCCTAAGCCCATTTAGGAAACCTTCAGTATAATCTCCTCCTGTAATGAAGAAATTTCTCTTCCTTGCAACCCAGTGATTCCTAAGTACAGCAGTTCCATAGACAATGGATGTAGTGACCCTGTCCTTTAGCAGCTTTCCTTAGGGCACCCCGGGTTTACCTGCTGGGCCCCTCTCTCTTGTCCTTTAGGCCTCTCTAGGTGATGCCTCACCTCCTCTTCTCATCTCCACCTGCCCACTGGTCCCCATCCAGCCCACTCCCGTCCAGTCTGCACTGCAGCCCTTTCTGTGGCAGAAACATCACTGCTCTGAGTTCCCACCTTCAGGGCCCAAGGAAATAACTTAGCTCTTTAGCCAATCTGATTGACAAAACCATGAAAATCCAGTACTGAAATTCAGACAGCCCTCTTTTCCTGACAAAACACTCATAATTGATGGCATAAATAAAAAGCAAAATGTACTCATGATCCCATTACTCAAATGCAACCATTACTGCAGTTCTAGGTTATATATATGTCCAGGGCCCATTTTGTAGACAATTGCATCTATTTCCTTAATAAAAATAGGATCATGCTAAACAACCTACACTGTAGCTTGCGGTTTTCACAAGTAAGTTAGCAACTCTATCTTACTACCAAGTAGGAGAAATCAACTTCAACCTGGCTGAACCGAAAAGGAAGGGAAAAAGCCTCAGATGGAACTTAAGGAAGAATTTCATGACCACTAGGATCGAGGTGCAGAGAGCCAGAGTCTGGCTTCTTCGTGTCTCCCATTCCCTTCCTTTGCTTCTCTTACCCCACATCTCTTGGAACATCTGCATGATCCTCCATGACCAATTAAATGCTTCTTTATTTGTGTTTATATCTCCTAGCTCAAGCCTGATACTAAGTTTTTTTCTTCATTCAATTATTTTCCTGGGGTTTGCCTTTCCTTACTTTTCAAAGAATCATGGGAGGATGATTTTAAATCAATTCTACCATTTTTCTATGGCAAAGGTCATCAACTTCATAGAATGTATTCTTTCCTTCTAGTTTTTGGAGGCTTGTTCTGTTTTTGTTTCCCTCTTCTCTATTATCTTCATCTTTCTCTTAAAAACAGTAAAAGGCAGCCAGGGGTGGTGGTGCATGGCTGTAAACCTAAGCGTGAGGGAGACTGAAGCAAGAGAGTCCAGGTTTTATCTCAGCCCTAAGCAACTCAGTGAGACTATGTCTCAAAAGAGAAGGGGGCTGGGGGCGTAGCTCACTGTGAAGGTCCTGGCTTCAACTGCCAACACTGGAGAAAATAATAAAAAGTACCTGTGAACTTTTGGAGGCTCTTTTTCTAGGTCAGCCTCCCATCCGCAGACTGAGGGCACCTCCCAGGTGGGACTGAACGGGGACCTCTGATTCCAAAGGCTCTCATCGACTGGGCCCAGCACAGCCGTCCCCAACGGAGGTCCAGAATCCTGTAGATGCTGCGGCTCCTTATGCCCCCAGAAGATCCTGAATTTAAAGAAGTGACTATAGGTCTATTATTTACTAAACATGGGGCTGGCTGTGCTGAGAGAGTCCCAGAAAGGAAGACAGCACCATCCTCATTTTACCAGTAAGATCATATTTAGGCTGATAGCTTGAAGTGAGTGACAGCCGTACAACCCATCGCTAACACAGGTGGCTGCTCCTTCCCTATCACAGATGTTTCCCAAACAGTCCAGGCACAGAACCAGGGAAGCTGCATAAGGAAGCCTCCTCTTCTGAGTAACTTGAGGCTAACAAGGTTACATCCTAAAGGCAACTATCTTATCTGTATCTATAACTTTCTATAGATGGAGAGGCCATAGCTCCATTACCATAATCGTGTGTTTTTCTACCGAGTATTCTTCCTAATTTTCTGGAAAGATGAGTGGGGAGGAAGCAGTAGAAGCAGCTGTTTGGGAAATATTGCCTCCTCTTTGTTCTGAATGCTATTTAAACATTGGCAGGGGGTCTCATTAAGGATGAATCGTTGAATTAGCAAGTAGTGCTGTAGCAAGAAGAGACAGCATGTGTTCCTGTGGTGAAAACAGATTTGCACAAAGGAGGGAAGGTTTGGGGGATTTGGGGCGGGAGGTGGACAGAGCAGGGGAAGACGGGAGACGAGGCAAAGTCAAGTGTTCTGCACTGTCCCCCAACTCACCTGCTCTTGTGGGGAAGTGTGCGAAGGTGGGAGAGGCAGGGGGGGTTCCACCTGCCCGCTGCACGGATGGGAAGGCAGCCTCGCACAGTGGGGCACTCTGGTTCTTAACGAGCCTCGCTTTCCCCAAGCGGTGGTGAACGAGGGTCCTGCAGTCTCTGATGACCGAAAGCCTTGGGCTTTGGGACTCCAGCACCGCTGTTTAGCCACCAGGGGGGAGGATGCAAAGGGACCTTCATTCCCTGCCTGCCCCGTCTCTCCCCCTCCCCACGTTCCTCCTCTATCTCGGAGGTGACAAAAAGACATTAGCAGCTTCACTTCTCTGAGTGTATATTGTAATTCCTGCTTCCTTCTCACATTCATGATGGCTTTGATTTGCCTGTGGATTTAGAAATCAAGCAGGCGTGTCAGTGGGGACTCCTGTGGAGTTGAATGGTTCCGTACAGGATGTGAACGATTGTCCTGTATGCTCCCAGGGGTTGAGACTCACCCCTCACGTGGGATACTAACTGGGCTGTGTCACTCCACATGGTCCTGTTATTTTTCCTGAAATTTGACGCCTTGGTATCTGGGGCGGAGGAAAAGCAGCATAGAAAAGAGAGGCAAAAGAAGTGAAAGGGCTGAACTGTTATTGAGTCTCCACTATGCAATGATTACTGTGTTAGTGTAATGATAAATACCATATTAATATTCCTAATGGCAACCCTGAAAGTGAAATTTTTATTCCCATTTTACAGGTAGAGAAACTGACCTCACAAAGAATAACTTGCTCAAAGGTGCACCGCTGAAAAACAGCTCAGCTAGAACTCAAACCCACATCAGTTCCAAAGCCTGTGCTCCCAGTCCACTCCTCTTCGGTCTTTGTGGATGTAGTAAGAGAAAGGATTTGTGTGTGAGTCATTATCTCAAACTAGGGATCCTAAAAGATCTTGTCTCCACTTAGCTCTCCCCCAGGGACCTGCAGATTCCTGGCCTGAGCCTCCAACTGGAACTTATCTTGGTCCCTCTTTGACTCCTACCATCACAGCTCCTGAGGTCACTGTCTATTTGGGCAAAAGTTATAAAATAGGCAACATCCAAACAGTCAGGGCTGCAGGAACAGCTGCCTGCAGAACTGTCCAGTTGGCAGGGTCATATGTCCTGCTTTGCTGTACTTCTGGGCTGCACTGGGCCCTACAGTGGTTCCCCCTTCTCCTTCTCCTCAAGAAACCTGTGTGCTTGACACGCATCTCAGGAATGATTTACAAAGAGCGCAGTGGGTAACTGATACCAGCCACCAGATTGGAGAGAGACACTGGACAGGGTAAGCATCAGTCACACTGACACCCACTTCTCTCTCCATGGGTTGTAGACCAGAAGCCTTGGGTAAAATCAAGGGGCCCTTTATGCCTGTACAAATACCCTGAGAAATGGATCGCACTTTAGTTTTTCACTCAGACCCTTCGGTCACTCAAATTGATCTGGGGCTCCTGAACTGGCCCAAAGCAGAGATACAGACCCCAAAACAAATTCTGATTCACTCACAAATAGGCTCCCACAAATCCTGGTAACGGCAGGTTTACAGTGTCTCGGAGCCAGTTATGGGGGAGAAGCAGAGCCCGTGGCCTGTGGCTGCTGCGGTCACGCCTTCCTGTACCTGCCAGTCCTTTGCCTGTGTCGGCCAATACCGCCCCTTTAAATGAACAGGGCCAGGGACCTGGGCCCCCTTCTCTCAATCACACCGAAAAGCTAGGCAACAGCCAGGAATGCATCCCTGAAAGCGGGAGAACCTCAGAGGACAGAACACAGCTCATCACCTTGGATGCCTGGGCTGCGGCTTTTGCTCCTCATGCCACCATCCTTTGCCTCTCTGCTGTGCTTGCCCAAGGCACAGACCTGCCTGCCCCCGACTCCTCCCTCACCCAGCTCTGTCCTGTTGCTTTGTTTGGGCTCTGGTTTCAGAGCAGCACGTGTCTGCTTCTCTCAGAATCGGTGTCCCAGGGAGGCAGCAACGTCTCCTCCCTCCACTGTGTCTGTGTTTTGGTGACGACCTCCCCAAAGTGCACTGTGGAGAGGATCTCCAAGGGCCTCCCTGCCTCCGCTATGCACCTCTCCAACCTCACTGGCCTGTCAGCATCTGGGCTCTATAGTGAAATGCTGTAATGCCTCCCACTGGCCCAGCAAAGTCAACAGGTGAGAGCCGAGAGCCTCAGCTCTGACATCCCTTTGAGCTGTGTGACCTTGGCTAAGTCCACCTGTTTGAGTCTTAGCTTTCCTGTCTTCAAAACAGGAGGATGCTACCTAACCCAAAAGTGAGTACAAGTCTCACACAACTAGCGTACAGAAGTGCACCTATCCACCAATGTCCAGTTCTGAAGATGATCCATCAATTGGTGTGTCCATTCCCTGAGCCTGGGACAGAAGTGGGCTGCCACTCTGGCAGGACAAGACTCAATGAAAATGGCTCATGGGCCCCGTTGAAGTAAGGCAGACTGTTAGAGCGACAGCACACACTGCAAAGAACAAGATGAGCACTTTAAAGAGCAAACTGCATACTCAGAAATCTGCCTGTGGTGACAGCAGAGAGGCGACCATTTGTCAAATGCCCTTTGGTTCTCACAGAGGACTAAAAAGTCTAATGATCTCCCTCTAAAAGCAAGTACAATAGTAAAACTGTTTTTTAACTTCTTTACCCAAAAACTCTTCGCCTCACCAACTACTGCTTTCTGTTTCAACTAATGGTTTCTTAGTTTTTCAAAAATGCAACCAATTTAAGGGCTGGAGATCTAGCTCAGTGGTTCCGGTGCCTACCTTGCAAGCACAAGGCCCTGAGTTTGATCCCAGTAACCACATACAAAGCTGGGCGTGGAGACTCACGCCCACCAGCAATCAATACCACATACCACAGTGCCGGGCGTGGTGGCTCACGCCTGTAATCCCAGCACTCAGAAGGCAGAGGCAGGAGGATTGCTGAGTTCGAGGCTTGCCTGGGCTACATAGTGAGTTCAAGGCCAGCCTGAACTACAAACTGAGACCCTGCCTCAAAAAAAAAAAAATGCAACCAACTCACTTCCTGTCTATAAAGAAAAGTGGTTAGTACCTACGAAAGAGTACATATGTATTTGTTTCCTCTCTTCCAAGATGGGCGAAGATGCTGCCTTTGTGCAGACACGGGGAGATGAGCCAATGAAAGCATCCTGGGGCCAGGACTTCTGTCTCCTTGCTCTGATAAAGAACATGCCTCTGATGTCGCATCACACGTCTAAACACACAGGCCTTCTGTTAAGGAGGTTTTATTTCTAACTGTACCAGACCCCTGCCTTTCCTGTACTTTCTCAGGTTGGGTCATAAAAAAAAAAAAAATTGTACCAAAAAAATGTACTAGAAACTATTGATTTCTGTTGTGCTAAAGCCCCTGACATTCCCGCACGATGAAGATATTGCTGTGGACCCTGTGAGCTTTCTCATACTTCTCTTCTGCTTATGAGGGTCTCTGCGGATGGTATTAAAGATATTGTAGTTCCCACTTTCTGACTGTGGGATATCAGCAGGGTCTCTCCTGTGTAAAGAATAATTATCAGCACTGCTGTTACCTCTAGTAAGTGTGTAATTACATGCTCGGTTTTGTGGGCTCTAGGCTGTGCAGTTTTAAATTATACAATAATGTCAAATTCTCTCCTGCTCTCTCTCTCTCTCAAGTGCTCTCTCCCTCTTTCTTTTTTTTTTCTTGTATTTGAAAGGGGAGGTGGGTAATTTCTTTTTTAGGAGATAAAATAAGATGGAAGAGTGTGAGAGCCTTTCTACCCACATAGCATGGTAACCAGGGAATGTCAAATGCTGCTGTCTCTTTGTGCCAGGGTTTCAATCTACAAGACCTTTAAAAATCAGGACTCATTTGGCAGTGATGAAACTAAGGAGGGAAGGAGGACCAAAGAGGGAAGGAGGGGTTCAGGAGAGAGGGAAGGGCGGGGAGCGAGGATGGACAGGGAGAAGGGCACAGTGTAGGGTGCAGGTAGAGCTCACACGAGAGACTCCAGTGAAGGAGCCAGTGGGAAGCATCATGAAGCCTTGATTCTCCAGAAATTAAAGTAGCTGGAGCTCACCTTGTGTGAGGGTTGGGAGCACCACGATGGGCTCTTCCACTGCTGAGCTAACCTTGGGCCAAAGAGAATGTGAGCTGGGCTCCGGATCCTGCAGCCATCCCTGCCTGACCCATCAGAGGCAACCGCAGACATCCCGCCAACCAGGACCTATGTTATAACTGACTCAGGTTTCAGGCATTTATCTCTCCCAGGTGCCTTTGAAGAGCTGTTTCTTCCAGCGTCCCCCCTGGGCAGAGGCTGCCCAACCCCCAGTCCTGTTCCATCACTAGATTCACACTTGGGATCTCCAAACTGACCATTGCTCTGTAGTTGCTACTTTAAAAAAAAATAAAATAAAACATCACCTACAGGTCTCAGACATCTTGAGGCTATTGAATACACACATGTCTCATTCTACAGATTGAAAAAACAAGACCAGAGAACAGAGGGATTTGGTCAAGGTCCCAAAGCCTTTCTTGGTGCATTTAACAGAACCCGAGTTCTGGACTCTTCCTGGTTCATCAGGCTTCTCCCAAAGCTCCAGAATTAGAAAATGCCAATAATTTCAAACAACTAAGAGTTGGCCTGAAAGAGATGATACAGAACTTGTAATGAAATAATAGCACTTGACATGTACTGAATGTATATGCTCTGAGTGATCTTCATAGTCACTGAAAGTAGGGACATTATTATTCCTCAGCAGATGAGAAACTGAGGCACAGACAGGAAAAGTAACTTACTCCAGCTTCCACAGAGTCAGGATTTGAACTTAGATCTTTCTGACTACAAAACCTCCATGCTTAATTTCTCTCCTTAAATATATCAGTAAGGGTGTGGGGTAGATGTTTTAAAAATGAGTCCGTGGCCTTCGGTGAGCATTCATCTTCTGGTCTGTCTTACCGTCTTTCTCATAGTACAGGCCACCGTCCTGTCCTGCACAGCCTCGGGTTGGAAACACCTCAAGTGCCAGGTCTCTTAATACTCTGAAACTGACCAGGCCTCGTGCAGCAGCTCAGCCAGGGCGCCGTTCCTCTCTCCCCCGGCAAAGGCCCAGCCTGCCGCCAGCCTTCACACACTTCCTCCTCGCGGTGCCTCCATAACGCTTCCTCCTTCCTGAATGAGACAACCGCACCCACGTGGGGAGACTGCCAACCAAAACGCAGTGGTCTGGTCAAGTTTCTGAATTCACTCATCACATTCTGGGCTTCTCTGAGTCCCCGGAGCTTCTGTGGACTGTGCTCAAGGGGAGCAACCAGAGCGGGGCGAGCCTCCGTTAAAGATCGTCCATAACCGCCTCTTGCATGGAAATCAACCTTTTCATCTTCTAGTATTTGCAGTGTATTAACCCAGCGGATGCCTCATTGCTCCCCTACCCAACCATCTTTCAAAGAGAAGAGTCCCATAGAGGATTTGGTTACAACCCAAAGAAGAATGGCCCAGACCTCTGCTGGGTGTGGAATACCAGGACGCCCGGAGATCGATCCCCATCTTCTCACCTGCCGGGAGGGATCCGCAGCACACTGGCTGATGGCGCGTCCGTACTGCATGGTGCAGGAGAGGAATCCAAGTCTGGGAGGGCTGAGTGTCTTGCGTGGGACACAGGGAGGGGAGAACTGGGCCCCAAACCCAAGCCTTTTCCTGGCCACCCCACACCCCAACCCTGCCTCCAGTCAGTACCCTCTTTTGAGTAACCCCTGCAGCTTCTGCCGGGGTGAACATGTCTCCTCTTCATTTCTCTACAACTCTGGCCCCAAGCAGCAACCTGCCCTCTGCCCAGGAAGCTCAGCAGGAAGTCCTCACAGTCCACATGATCTAAACTCACACAGTGAGCACACAGCATCACCTAAACTGAAACGTTACCCAGTCTAAGTTCATTCTGAACTATGGTGAGCGCTTGAAGCTAAAGCAGAAAGGTGGGACCACTCTGCTTCAGAGATCTCAGACAAGTGGAAGAGAAACCTTGGGGTAAGGATCTGTGGCAAACTTCAGAAGTGGAAGTGAGCTGTGTAAGCATTGTAAGGACACAGGTGCTAAAATGAGGATTTAGTGGTGAACAGAAGAGACCAACTTCTGCTCTCATGGGAGAGACACACTCAGGAATCAGATCTTCCCTTAAATAAATATATAGTTACCAGCTACCAACCTATAAGTGGGGTAGAGAAAAGCACAGGGAGCCCTGAATGTCTATAGTAGCAGATTCTAATCTATTTGGATGATTAGGGAGGGCTTCCTGGAGCAAGAGTCACTTTTCAGTTAATGTCTAAAGAAGTAGAAAACAACTGTGCTGGAGAGAGAGGCTATGGAAAATAAGGTATACTATGATGCAAGTGACACAATTGGTTAAATATACATATATCACACTCTCCTAATGTAAATTTGTACTCAGCACTATAGTAGCCAGCTGGGCTGTGCATCTCGGTAGCTGTGCTGGAGGGTACAAGAAGCAATCTTTGTGTTTCCATTTGGTATAACAAATGGCAAGATAGGTGCACACACACACACACAAATATCAAACTGAGATTTTACCCATATAATTCTCCATGTAACATACTTTGGGTATGTTTCTGTCAGCATCATGGAAGGTAAAATATGCCCACACCATTCTTCTGTTATGTATATGTGTACATAATGGAACATGGGCATGGCTCATAGGAACTCATCTATGCATTCACCTACTTCACAGATAAATGACAAGGTGTGTACAGGAGCTGCAAAACAGCAACAGGTGAGTTTTACCCATGAAATGCTCATTGTTAAATTTCTCCACATCTAGGATTTATTTTATTTTTTGCTTTTTGAGATAGGGTCTCGCGCTGTAGTTCAGGCTGGCCCTGAGCTCACTATGGTGCCCAGGCAAGCCGCCGCGAACTCAGCAATCCTCCTGTCCCTGCCTCCCGAGTGCTGGGATTACAGGCGTAAGCCACCACATCCGGCATTGTGGTATGCGGTGTTGATTGTTGGTGGGCGTGTCTCCACGCCCAGCATCATATGTGGTTACCAGGGATCGAACTCAGGACCTTGCGCTTGCGAGGCAGGCGCCAGAACCACTGAGCCAACCCTCCGGCCCTAGGATTCATTTTTTAATTTTTATTTGATTTTTCTAGTAGAAGTAGCCCAGTTAAGTGCAGTGGCACATGAAAAACCAGATTTGCAAGTTTTGAAAGAGATCAAAAGTGAATAATCAGGTGATTCATTCCAGGATGATGATGATCATGATAATGATGGTAATGATGATGACTGATGTTACCCACATGACACAAAGTTCCTGTGACAAATGGAGCAAGAATTGGCCAGTACAAACACAGGGAGTACAGACATCCCTGATTCAGATAATGAGGAAGACAGCAGTGTGGGTATGTATTTGACTAGTCAAAATGGTACAAAATGATCACACAACCAAATGGAACAATCCAATGCTAGAATTAATTCCAAAAATATAATGACTACCTTGGCAGGGATAAAACCTAGTGGACAGAATGCCAGCACTGCCATTCAGTATTGGAAATTGTTTGTAACAGATGAAATGCTACATGATGTTGTGAAATACACACAGGCTGAAATACAAGTAAAGTGTTCTGCATATACCAGTAGCCATACTCAAAAATTTGTGGGTTTTTCTTTTTTTATAGCATCTCACTTTGTAGTTCAGGCTGGCCCTAAGCTCACTATGTAGCCCAGGCAAGCCTCAAACTCAGCAATCCTCCTGCCTCTGCCTCCCAAATGCTGGGATTACAGGCTTGAGCCACCAAGCCTGGCAAAAATTTGTTTTCTATGACACTTCACTAATTGAATTGAAAGCATTTAGAGGTCTGCTATATTAGCAGGCCTTTCTCATGGTAATCATAGAAATGTAAAAAATTTATTGGAGAAGCAATAGGTGTGCTCTTGAGGTTTTTAGAATAGCAATGACACTGAGATTTGGTTTCCTTGAAAATTGCCTAAAGTTTGACAACAAAATTTCCCACCAAGAAAGAAAAGAATAGCTGCTATCCATTCATTGTTTGAGGGATTTGTGGCTAATTGTCAAAAAATATACATATCATCTGAATATGGGACTATTGATGAATATCTTGAAGCATTTCATGGTTGCTATAGTTTAGGCAGTATGTACCAAAAAAGCCTTCAGGGGCCAGTGATTTAGCTCAGTGGTTCTGGTGCCTGCCTCCCAAGCACAAGGCCCTGAGTTCAATCCCCGGTAACCACATACAATGCTGGGCATGGTGACTCACGCCCACCAGCCATCAATACCACATACCACAGTGCCGGGCATGGTGGCTCACATCTGTAATCCCAGCACTCGGGAGGCAGAGACAGGAGGATTGCTGACTTCAAGGTTTGCCTGGGCTACACAGTGAGCTCAGGGCCAGCCTGAACTACAAAGT
>PVIC010014592.1:0-36361 GCA_004025085.1 Thryonomys swinderianus | reverse complement strand
ATCAAATGGGCAAAAGTAAAGATGTTTTCCAATGTTAATAAGGTACAATGAAATATATTTGCAGACATGGTTGTTTGGAATCTAAATTGGTATAAACATTATAGAAATCAATTTTGGAGTACATATTAATAATTTAAAAAGAATTCACATCCTTTTTGACTCAGTAATTTCTGTTATCAACCTATTATAAAGTCAGTTACTCAGAAACTTGCACATATATGTCCCCAAAGATGTTCATTATATTGTTTTATATAATAGCCAAATATTAACTAGAGCCTAAGTATATAACAATAGGAAATTGGTTACATGTGTTATAGTGCAGATAATTTGCTATTCAGATTGTAGCTATTCAGATTTACAATATGGCCCCATCCCAGAATATTAAGAATGCTTTTAACAAGACTCTCGGTAATTCCTATTCATGCTGAAGTTTGGAAAGACTAATACTGGTATGAGTGTAGGAGAGACCAGTCCTTATAGAAGATTCATTATAGAGTGCTTTGTTCTTATTTTTTAATAAACAGAAAACATTCTCAATTGTGTTACATAGATTCTCTGAAGGTAGAGGTGTGCCATCTATGCTTCTAGAGAGCTCATAGGTGATGGTTTGGTTTGTTCTCATGTTTGGTTTACAACTGAACATGAGAACAATGGGTATACAATGTGATGCCATTGTTAAGTGTTCTGACCACTCTCTCTACCACCTTATACAGCACAAGATCATTTTCTAAATTATCCTTTCCCTTGTATGGAGCAGTCATACTGCTTGCTTCTCCTCCCACCATAGCATTCATGATAGAGTGACTCCTGAGGGATCTAGTTTATCCTTAAGAACCAGGATAGCATTACTTCTGAGAACAGTGCTTGGAGATATGAAGTTGAGTGACTAGTTGAGTAACTAGTTAAGTTTTTGAGACAGAGTCTTGCTTTGTAGTTCAGGCTGGCCCTGAACTCACTATGTAGCCCAAGATAGCTTCAAACTACAGCAATCTTCCTGCCTCTGCCTCTACAGTGCTGGGATTACAGGTGTGGGCCCCCACGCCTGGCATTGTGGTATGTAATACTAATTGCTGGTGGGCATGAGTCACCACTCATGTTGTATGTGGTTACCAGGGATCAAACCAGGGACCTTGTGTTTGCTAGGTAGGCACTAGAACCACTGAGCTAAATCTCTGGCCCCACAGTGGCTATTCTTGAAAGTAAAAATTGGGGATAGTTCCTTTGGTTTGCACACCTACTTTCTAATATTCTCTTTCTATACTGTTTGCTTCTAGACACATTTTTTTGATTCTCTGAATCCAGATTTTACTGAGCCAGCTGTCTAAAAAGAGTTGAAGCCTAGAAAGAGAACATGGTGTATTAATTATATGTTCATTATTTGTATTCTGATGCATGGACTTCATGGGGCTCTTGACCCTGAGAGTCTGTCCCTGTCAGGGTTGGCCAATTCCTAAAAACTATAAACAGCTTGCCTTGAGCTTCCTTTTCATAAGCTAACCCACTCTGCTAGTCAGTTTTGTGGTTGATGGCCATAATGCCTGATGTCAACACAAAGGAGGAGAGGTTTAATTTGACTCAAGGTTTCAGGGGTTTCAGTCCATGGCTGACTGACTTCAGGACAGAACCTCATAGTGCAAGGGTATGGTGGAGAAAAGCTGCTTAGCTCATGGTGAATAGGAAGTAGGGCAGGGGAACAGTTCCAGAAAGGAAGGGGCCAGGGATGAGAGGTAGACCCCAATATCATGCCTCCATGACCCACCCAGACACACGTAGAAGTGTGCGCTTTCAATCTCTTGAGCCAATCACATAAGCCAATCACAGTGACACAATAAAGCTTAGAGATCTGAACCCCAGATATCACCTGTACTGGGCTCCTGTATTGGGCTCTTACACTCTAGGTCAGATGGTGAATTTTTTAGAGTTTTCAATGATATAAACTGCCAGCACCAGGGCTGTACCTACCACCTAGCCCACCGAGTCACCTAGCCCCAGGTATCAGATGACTGAAGAGTTCCTATACCTCAGAGTCTGCCAAAATTATCCAAACCAGCCAACTCTATACCTGCTTACCTTTTCTTTCCTGTGCCTTCTAATAGAAACTTCAATAAAGAGTCCTGTCTAGATTTCTCCTAGCCCTCTTTGCTTCTTGCCTGACCCTGGTGCTTCCCATGAGGCCCTTTCTATGGCTTGCCATGTTTACTACTTATAGAGACCATAAGTTAAAAAAATATTCCTTTATAGTAGCTATTTCTGTATCCCCATGTCTTACCACCCTTGAGTAAAAGAAATCCTAGGTATCTTATTAGTACACACTGCCAATCCAAAGGCACCTGGCAGGAGGAATTGTTTGAAAATAGCCACTTTGCTTTCCTTCTTTATATCCTACTAATGATTTGTATTGGCCATGCAGGGAATTGCTGATGTAATCAGTGGATGCCAGCTTCTTGGGTCCAGAGGAGGGAGTTGCATGGAAACATGAAGGAAGATACTTAGCATAATAACAGACCCATAGTAATAAGAATAACATAAAGGAATCCTGGCTTTCCAGTCTTCCTATCTTTAATTGGCCAAATGCATGAATTAGGTTTTTGTCTTTGTATCACAATGTAGACTAAGGAAAAGAGAGCAAACAGTATGTTTTTTTCCCTATGACTTGCTTGTCAAAGCATTGAAGTTTTAGGTTCATAATATTTAAAAAAGATAGAACTTACAAACCATTTTGTGTAAGGAAACTACAGAAAGAGCTTTCACTTGCCAATAGATATGTTCTGCTGTAAGTTTCAATTGGATGTGGTTGTCTTTTATGACCTTTTATATCATAGACTCATTTTCTGGGCTCATACAAGCAACAGACACTAGAATATAAAACATAATTTCTCTCTTCCTTGAGCAGCAGTACCACTGGAAATACAGGATACAGATTTTTTAATTGAATTCTTTATTGGTACATTATATACACAGCTCACAATCACACACAACATTAGGGAATTTGTACCAATATGTGACACAGGTCAAGTCTCATTTTTACCTACATCCCTACCCACCCACTCCCTCCCCACACCCTATATACATACTCTTTTATTTTTTTCCAAATCATATTTATTCCTTCCCCTCATTATGTACCCACACCAAATTCCTTTTGGATATTTCCCATTCTACAAAAACTATCATACATTCTAGAGGACCTTTGCATTTACAGGTGATCATATCAAAGAAAAGGTCCAGTATCTGCATATCTGTGATCTATTTATTTGACTTATTAGTGAGGATACAGATTTTTGAATGTCTATGTTTGGCTTTTTGGACATAATTCTTAGTGTTTTGTTGGGAGATAGGTACCTTGATCTGAAGAGTCTCCTTCCTATTTCTAGAAATATGAATAAAATATTCTAAGTAGGAGAAAGCCAGAAAAGGGTCAGGACAGTTAAAGAAGCTGAAATAAAATAGTTATTTCATGCTGGGACCAGATTCACCTATGGTAAAGGAACTACTTAGAAATAACTAAGATCCTTAAAAGATCTTAGTATGGCATAACAACTTTTTCAAGCAAAGGGGGGCATCATAGCAACTAGTGGTAGTCTGATAGCCTGACCCAACCATTGTGTATCTCAGGTGACCAACTGAATTTCCTGGGCTGTATATGTTAGCTTAGAATGTAGCTTAAAAAGTCTACAGGAAGTTTTTAATGGAGATATATATGAACACTGTCTTACAGGCATGTGGGATGTAGTACATTGGCAGGAGGCAAGAGTACTCAAATAAATAGCAAGATGGGGCCATTTTTTATGTATTTCTCTTCCAGTGCATCTTACACTTTAGATGACTAATGCCCTCTGTGAACTTCTGTGAGTGGTACCAAAACTGTTTAATGAATAAGTGATTTTTAGTGCTTTATTTTCATCTAGAGCTTCATTTGAAACAGATCATCATTAGCTTTATGGTTTTAATTGTATTGAAATTCCTTATTGTAACCTATTGCTTTATTGCATTAGTCCATTAACCTGGGTGCCACGGAGCATAGTTTTAGAGCCTATATTTATATCTGGACTAATTACATGATGCATTCAGTATAGGATGAGATATTTTCAAATCACCATGGGAAAAAGTATCAGAACTCATGAGGTTTCAAGGTTTGGGAGTATAACCAAGCTCCAAGGTTTGGGATTATAACCAAACCAAACCAAAAGAGAACGAACCCCAAAGATGCTGAATGTTATCCCAAATTTTTTTTGTTTTTATCAACTGCTCTATCAACAAGGAATTGCAAAATAATAATTCTCACAATATCTGTTGCTTCCATGTGTTTTTCGTTTGGAAATGCTGAGGGAAGTGCTGGTCAGCAGGCTCCCCAATCCAATCCAGGTGACTAATGGTCACAAAACGGGGACCATGAGGAGATCTGTGCCTTATCCATGAGGTCAAACAGAGATGGGGCATCCTGGCCCCTGGCTGGTGTCTTGGAAGCCCAGAGAAGCCATGAAAGACCAAAGCTGAGCTCTCTAAGAGGCGCTTCATTAATAACTAGGAAGGCGGCCAGCTGTTAAGGCCCAGTGGTTCTCAAGCATCTCTCCTGGAATGGGAAGTAACTGATGGAGGATCCAGCATGCTTAGTTCACACAGGGTATTTTTCACTTCTACGGAAGGAGCAACATTAAAGTTAGAATTGGGCCCTTTGTTACCTCACAGATGCTCAACAGCAGGGTGTTTACAATGCCCATCAACTAGGCTTTCCGTTGCACCTGTTGGGGGACCAGCTGCAGAAAGCAGGTGTATCTGGGGACTGAGAAGACGGGTGACTGTGGAGAATGCTGAGGACTGCCAGATGTATTCTACATAAACACCGGGCCAACAGCTGGGGAGACAGGAAAGATGTGGATTTAATTAAAAATGATGTGCAAATTTGATTATTAATTTCAAGCCACTGTGTGAATGTAATATACATATATCCACACACATATATAAATATGTATTTTAGAAAAACTGAATGGAATGTGTTGATGGAATGAGGTTCACTTTTTTCCCAATTCCATGCACTTTATTTTCTGTTCGGTAGTCCACACATTGTTCATTACATTTCCATGTCTCTTTAATAATATTTTCCCAGACAGGAAGTCAAAATTTTAGTTTAATTGTGAATGCCTTACAATTCTAAGAATATACAGTTATCAATTTTAACAGATAATAGCCTCTGAAGCTTACATTTACATGTGAATTAACTACATGTGAATTAACTACATGTGAATTAACTACACTGCCTCTGAACCACAAATGTGTGTTTTCTAGACTATGGGCCCTCATGGAATCAGACCATTCTCTGAGTTTCTCACATGCCATTTCAACTAGAATAGAGACACAACAGTGCAGGACAGAGCATTGACAGTTCTTTTCTGGATGCCATATATTGTCTACAGAATGTGTTCAGTGCCTGAGGAGAGTTTGCTGTGTCTGGCCCTGGAACACTATGTGTTGTTGGTTTATCATCAGTAGTCTGGGGATTGAGATACTGCCCATCACTCCAGAGAGCTGGCCTGAGGACATTCTCTACCTCAGAAACAACACCCTACTGGTCAGTGTCTGCTGTCACTTAAAACTGGCATTGGTGGGAGAAGATAATCACAAGTCTTGGTGTTAGAGCTAAGGGTAAAATCAGAGGTCTGCAATACACTGTCTCAAGTCTACAGTGGACTTTACCACCCTTTGCACACCACCGTATTCTTCATATTTTTAGGGCATTGGATCTCATCTGAGAGCTGCTTGACACTTTAGGCAAATGTATATATATGAATGTGTGCATCGTTCCTCACTGGTGGCTGGTATATTGTTTTATCCAGATTCTCAAAGCTCCCCAGAGCTCAGGACCCAAGAGGAATGCTGTTTTTCAGGTGAATTGTCTGGAATGATATTTTATTTCTCTTGAGTAGATGTCATGACAAGAAATTACAGTGAGAACAGTAACACTGACAATAATAGTTAACATGGCATTTAATGATCTTCCAAGTACTTTGCTGATCATTTTACTATGTTAACTAATTTAAGAAACTGCCTGTAATTGTCAAAAACAAAATAGAGTATGAGGCCACCATGAATAGGACTTCCACAAGGATCCATTCTAGGAGGATGTATGAGGCCTTCTTTCCTATGTCTTGATGTCAACCCTTTTTAGTATTTATATACACAATCTATTAGCATTCTCTGTAGCATGACAAATGAGCACAAATTTGGTGGCTTAACCTTGCTTCTTCCAGGGATGTTTGTTATTTCATGGCTTCTGTGGGTCAGGTACTAAGTAGGTGTGGCTTATCTGGGTCCTCTGTCGTGGACTTACTGGCAGAGAGTTGCCCGAGATTTGGTCTCACTAAAGCTCGCCTGGCGAAAGATTTGTCCCCAGGTCCTCTCTGACCATTGGCAGGATCCATTTCCCCCATTCATGCTGGCTGTTGGCTGGCCATTCCTCCTTGATGCTGCCTACAGTTCCTTGCTCCACTGTGCTCCTACAAAATGGCAGTTTCTTTTTTATTTCAAGTCAGCAAAAGAGTTTCTCCCTCCTGCCTGATAAGATAATGTCTTAGGACTGTAATATAGCATGGTTATAGGACTAACTACCTGAATTTAGAATGCAACCAAATTGAGGGAGTGTTACCTCATTACTTGTGACATGTTCTGTTGATTAGAAAAAGTTTATATATTCCACTGAAGGGAGAGAGGATACAATGAGAGTAGAACTCATTTGGGTCATTTTGGAGTGTATTGGTGAGTACATAGCAAGCCCTCAAAAACTATGAGTTGAATGCCCTGCACCACTGTGTTCTGGCAGTTTTAGTTGCTTGAAATATACAGCAGGGAGCATGGTTTTCTTTTGTAGTGTTTGCATCTGGTCCATAGGAAGCACTCTCTGCTCTCCAGATGTGTTTTACACACTCATGCTGCAGAGCCTTTGCTCCCAGCTGTGCTCCCAGCTTGGGGTGCCTTCCTCTGTCCTCCCCATCTGTTAGCATCCTCATCAGACTCAAAGGCTCAGCTTGAATACTCTGATTTTTCCTGAAATCTTTCCCAATTCCTTTACCATTGTGGGTGGCATGAAGCATTTGATTGTACCTCTCCTATAGTGAGCATTTAATTCTGAATTGTATTATAGTTACTTGTATAAATATCTGTCTACTTTGACAAAGGATGTATGCCTTATGTATTGTAAAAAAAATTTTTTTTTTTTTGCCATGGACCATCATCTTCACATGGCAAGTACTGTTCTAAATGCGTATTTATTGAATTAAGTTCCCCGAATAATTGACTCAACTTTTAAATGTTTTTATTTTTCCAGAAATACAAATAATCAACAGTCCATCCTTAGCCTAAATTTCAGCTTCTGTCTTTAAAATGGGAACGGAAGAATTGCCTTGGGCTTTTTACTTTTCTCTTCCCTGTAGTCCTAGCAATAGCGATAGAATCACCCAGAGGCTTGCGTGTTTCTCTTGAAAAGACAGGGAGGTAAATGCTGTGAGTTTGATAGTGATCTGCTTCTTGGTGTGGTTTTGTGCCCCACTTGCCCTGCATTTCCTCACTGCCATTTTGGTACCTAAAGCGGAATTTACTGTTGAACAATCAATCCTAGTCTTGCTGAAAATAGCAGTGAGGTTGGTGGCAGGCTGACTTTCCAGCCATCAGAAGGGCCTTCTGGCAGGATCTGCCGTCACAGCAGCAGTTTAGGTGCATTTGTTCAATGTGAAACTTCATTTTACTCTTCTGGATTACTGGCTAGATGGAAAAAGTGGTTCAGCATTTGTTTGTTTAGCTCAGTGTAAGGTAATAAACAGCCTCATTGTGCAACCAATTTAAATAACTCTTGTTTAGTTTCTTGGGGGGGGAGTGTTAGCACGGCATCAATAAAATACAATCCAAATGATGTTTTCTGATGTGATGTTACATTTTGGTCTTCTTACCCTGAGGGTAATTACCTCCTAAGAAAGTAAAAAAATTAAAAAACAGTGGAAAGGGACCCTGTCTCAAAAGCAAAAGCAAAAGCAAAAGCAAAAAAAAAAACAACAACAACAACAACAACAACAAAAAACAAAACAGTGGAAAGGGAAATTCAGGTAAAGCAGTGAAAAATAGTTCTGACATTGGACTCTGCACAAGCAAAGGGTCCAGCATTGATTTCTTCTGTTTAAGATGATAGTCAGCCAGACATTGTAGAGCTGGGAAAGAAAATAATGCATGTTAGCAGAATGGTTCTTTATGGATGATGTGGGTGTGATATAGTTACTGTCTATCACAGTAAGGGTTACAGGTTATCCTGGCAGTTGCTGTGTCTTTTTACTTCTCCTAGTTTATTCTTTTCTGAGCCCCCCCTGAATAAAAGAAACCCAAATATCAAAACTGTCATTCCCACAAGGGAACATCAGGCACACCTGAGAGTGGCAGGGATTAACACTTGAGTGAGGAGGCTTCAGAGAGATGGTTCATGCTCCTAGAGAAAAAAGGACAGAATTGGCTGTAATATGAGCATGGTCACTTGGCCATGTGAGAGTGTGTTGGGGGAAGGTGAAGGCTGATGGAGCACTTGAGAAGCTCTGAGAGTAAGTAGGACTGCAGACAAGTTCCAAGCTGCATCTGAAGTGAACCACTCAATGTTAAAATGACATTGGACCAAAAAAAACCATATAGCCTGTGGAGTTAAAGCCTTCTCAGGGTCAAAGAATAGAAGGAGATTTCCACTGGACATCATACTTGCACCTTGCTGTAACACAATGTTTTAAAAGCTCTTGATCTGGAGATAGATCAGAATTTGAGATAAGCAAGGCCATAGCCTTAACTTTGAGGTGGAATCATCGTCAGTTTTCATGCTGAGTTCTCTTTCAAAACAATTTCCAGTCTCTGTTTATGTATATTTTCATTAGAAGAGGCCATGAATGCCCAGCTAAGTAGGGAGATTCCCCGGATTGGAATAGAAGGAGAGGAAGAGCTGTTTTCTGATGCTCATATGAGTTCCTCATCACTCTCCATTCACTCTTCACACACAAAACACCTAGAATTACCTCTGCACTTTCCATTTATTCTGTCCCTGAACGGAGTTCAACTTATCTCAACTTCTGAAGTTTTAACTATAGTAACTCTCAAATGATGGCGAGAATGTCTCCATAACCCCAAGCTAAGGTTCACAAAACCTCTAATAGTATGGGAGATGAAATGAAGTAATAGATATTAATCTCTTTGTATTTTTATTACTGCTGTGATTTTTTTCATTATTGATAATGAGCTAGTCCCCACACAGTTCTGACCCAACCTGGATCTTTCACACCGACTCTCTTGCCTCCTGTGGAGTAAGGCTGACTTCCTTGTAGTGCAGTCAACGATAGAAGTTTAGGGGGTTGATTTTTCTTTAATATTTTTTCAAAATAGAAATGCCTTTTGGGGATCACTCTATTGAGATATTGAAATGAGTTGACCTAAAAGTTCATCTGTGGCTGTGTACATCCTGATAGTGAGAAAAAAATCTGATTCTGAAAATAAATAGAAGTAGTGGTGCTAGGGAAATAGCTTACTAGGGGTAATTTTCTCCTCTAGAGAACATTTGACATCTAGAGACAGTTTTTGGTTATCAACACTGGAGAGAGAGCTTCTGGTATCTAGCACTTATAGGCCATGGATGCTACCAAACACCCTATAATGCCCAGGACAACCTGATATTTGTTTTTTATTCCAAGGGCTGCCATAGCAATTGCTGCTGTACCAAGTCATCATGAATTCAATAGCTGTTAATTATAATATGTCAGTTTAACTGGTGTGCGACCTACCTCTCAGACTATTAAGGGTTTGCATGTGTCTGTGGATGATTAATACCAATGCCAAAGAGTGGAGGGGGGAAGACCCACCCCAGATGCATGTGACACCAAACAACAGGCTTGTTGTTGAAATTCAGATGTTGGCTTTTTGACACAGACTCAGATTGATTACTGTGCTGTGAGTTTCAAAATCTTCACTTTCAACTGTGGTGGATCTTCTGGCTCTCTCCAGTGTGCAGACAGCCATCTTGGATTTTTCCACCTTTCATTCTGCAGACCATACCAGGGTCCCTCCTCTTCTGATCCTGTAAGCCTACCTAACAGATCCCTTGTAAAATTGTACATACAGTTTATGTTGGTTCTGTTCCTCCAGCACAACCCAACCAATTAAGTAACTTAAAAGCAACACAGCTTTATTGTCTTATATGTCTGTTGGTTAGAAGTTTATGTGGGCTCACAGGGCTGACACAAAGTTGTCATTGGGCTGGCTTCCTTTGGGAACTCAGAACCCATTTCCTGTCCTGCCCAGCTTCTAGAGACTGCTTGCCTCCTTTGGCTGGTGGGCTCTTTTCTATATTCAAAACAGCAGTGTGGATCAAATTTCTTTTACATTTTGAATCTTTCCTATCTCTTTCATCACACCTCTCTGACCAACAATTTTTTCTCCTTTTACTTCTAGGAGCCCCTGTGATTACAATGATCTCACCCAGATAATCCAGGATAATCTACTCCTTTTAAGGTCAGTTAATTAGAAAACAATTCCATCTATAAACCTGAATTTCCTATAATGTAGTGTGATCAATTGCCATGTAATGCAACATATTTAAAATTTTCCAGGAGTTGTGACACAGATGCTTTTGTGGGGTGATTTACTACCCTTCTTACCACAGTCTCCAACAAAACAACAAAAATGTCAATCAGTTTCTAATATCAGTGGGACTGACATTGAGAAGCCTTAATTCAAGGCTTTCTGGTCCTGGAAGACAGGTCCTTCATTCAGCATGGGTAGCAGAAAAGATAGTGCACTATTAAATGGACTCACATTTAGTAATTTGGATGGCTTGTATTGAGCTACTGATAGGCAAGACTGCTTATCCACTGCTGGCCATTATATGGTGATAACTAGGTCCACATGGTAAGAAAGTAAAGCAACCTCCTATTAAATAAATGAAGCAACAGCTTCTGGTAATAAATATATGAAACAGAATATTCATCCTTTCTTCAATGGGAATAACACATGACAAAAATGAAGCTTTCTTCGCATTGTTTGTTTATAGAAAATTCATCTCCACAGAGGGCTTATGTTAAATTTGCTCTCTGATGTTAGCATTTTCAGGATGCACAAGGCCACTGGAGTATGTTCTTATGATCTTACCATTTATTTACCTTGATATGAAACTCCAATTACTGTCAGAGTTGCTTCTTGTTAAATATGGTAAGATCTCCAGCTTCTGAGAGTGTGAATATGTATTTGATTCTCTTGGGCTAGGTTCAGAGGCAAGTTAAGGAATAAGAGTTCTGGGGACATGGGTGCAAATTAATTAAATATCTAAAGATAACAGTGGAGGAAGCTTGGGCTTTTTTTTTTTTTTTGAGACAGGGTCTCGCTTTGTAGTTCAGGCTGGCTCTGAGCTCACTATGTAGCCCAGGCAAGCCTCGAACTCAGCAACCCTCCTGTCTCTGCCTCCTGAGTGCTGGGATTACAGGCGTGAGCCACCACGCCTGGTGGAAGCTTGGGCTTTTGAGAACTGGCTATAGTTTAGGGAGAAAGGATTACTAAAATGGTACTGTGAAGTTGGTTTTGCTTCCACAGAAGCCTTTTTTCCTGGTCTTGCATGGGGTACATACATTTGTATGAGCATGCTTGTGTGTGTGTGTGTGCTTATGCATACAAGCTTGCTCATTCACTCTTGAGTATCACTGTGATTTTGTGTTGCTTTCTAATACCTTTCAACACCCAAATCAACTTTTGCATTGTCGGAAATCAGAAATCAGAATATAACACATAATTTCCAGTGACATTGGGAGAGACTAGTTTCCTTATAAAATGTTGGAATTCTCCTGATATATCCAAACTGTCATATTTAGTTACTAGCTTTTTTGAGTAATCTAACTCTATTTTATTCATTGGCTATTCTAAAAATATAATCAAAAGACACCTACTGGCTACAAGTGACTTTGCTCATGTCCAATAGGTCTGCAAAGAATGGTTTGAATTTAGTGCAGATGCAGGAAAATATGTGCTGTCATCAAGAGCCTATCACACTTTCAGCTTATAAAATATCTTGACTGGAGTTTGGCCAGAATGGGTATAAGGTAGGAGCTTTGCTGAGGATGAAAGTATTGGATCAGTTGCAGTAAGGACTGAAGGACACTTTAAGTAGACTGGAAAGTGAACAGTATAGGATACTATTGTTTTTGGCTCAATAAGTAGAAATACATTACTATGCTTGTCTCTTCTCTCAGATTTTTTGACTTGCATTTAGTCTCCATTTAGAGTTATGTACACACACACACACACACACACACACACACACACACACAGCTTTATTCTGGCAGCCACAAAGGTCTGCTTTGGATTCTCTGGTTCTGAATGTGAAAAGGAAATGAGTGCCTCACTGTTGTTGCTGTGCTGAGGAAATTTCTGGGGAGACATTTCTCTTCCTTCATAGAAATCTGTTCTACGTTGAGACCTAAGAGGATGATCATTTCCTCTGTAAAAAGCACACGCCTGCAGCAGTTCAGTTATACTTTATCACTCCAGAGAATAAAAACAATTGGATTTGGAAAGCCAGTTAAGTTCTTCCTTTGCATTCCATCTTATTGGCTATATAAGCTGTTTTGCCATTCTCTGCTACAGAGAAGATGAAAGTAGTGCATTTTTAGTCATGTGGTAATACATTTTTAGCCTTATCTGAAGAAACTATGTTTTGTAGATTAGAATTAACACAAAGATGTTGTAATATTCCAAAACTCCAAAGACATCCCAAGACTCAAATGTAAAATGAGAGAAAAAACTGAAATCAACCAATAAACCAACAACCAACCAACCAACAAAAGGCATGATGGAGTACAGTAGTTTCAAACTTAAGTGCATTTCAGAAATTTCTGGAAGATTTATAAGAACAGATTGATGGGCTTTAACTTGAGACTTTCTGAGGGAATCTGAGGTAAGGTCCCAGAGTTTGCATTTCTAACAGGTTTCCAGGGGATACTGCTACTGCTGCTCTCCTTGGTCAGGGACATCTCTTTGAGAACCACTGACTTAGTGATAGAAGTGGACTTAAAGACTGAATTTGGCTTCCACCATTCCACACAAGTTCCTTAATCCCTTGTTACCAAAATGGTGGTCCTTGAGCTAGAGTCACCAGGGAGTTTGAAGTCCTGGATCTTGGTCCCATTAGACCTACTGAATCAACATTTGTATTTTAACAGGATTCCCAGTTTATTTGTATGTGCATTAAATTTTGTAATTTCACGGTATTCATTTCCATTTCACTGGACCTAATTTCACTGGTATTCATTTTCTCTTCTGTAAAATGGGAATAGTATTTATTTCCCAGGGAGGTTGTTAAGTCAAATGCATGTCAAGGGTTTAGCAGTAGTGCCTGGATTAAAAGGAACACTCAGTAATTGCTGCCAGTCACAGCAATTAAGCAAATTTTGAATAGGAAAGCAAGAAATTTCTTTCCTTACAGTAGTATATTAGTTAAAGGTTGCAATTGTATATTTCTACTCTATTTTTACTTTTTAAATTGTTTTTGCTGGGGCAAGTGTCTAGCTTCCTTGGAAATACAAATGTTAATTGCTTAAAGTGAGGTTTAAGGAAAAGGTTTCTTACTGTACCCACTCTTATTATGTATGCCTTCAACTAAGATACCTTCCATCATCTTGGGAAAGTATAGAAAACAAAACTAGCATTAAATCGAAAGACTTGTATCTAATACTTTGTAAGGAGCTACAGGAGGCCTTGCAGTCAGTTAGATTCCACTAGGCCATGAACACTATAAAGACTTGGAAATTGGCAGTAGACCCCTCCCTTTATTTTTCCCATTCTTTCTAATTCAATTCTAATGATTAGAATTATGTAATATTATTTTCCCCCAAAATGACCCAGAAAATGTTGGTGTTCCTTAAGAATTCATCTGTGGAATGAAGCATTGCAGTTATTCCCAAGGAAGCTCAGTGCTCTGACTTCCAAGGACCTGCCCCAACTCAGTGGTGGGACTTGAATTCTTTCCATTTGCCCCGAGGATCTGGCTCCAAAGAGCAGAAACTCCATCTTGGAGTTTGGGGATCCCTTTGGCTCTTCAATTTTTGGGCTTCATGTCTGGTTTGGGAGTAACATTACACAACCTTGGGAGAGTTGTCATTTGTCCAGTTTCCTCATCCTGAAATGGAAATCTTTCATTTTTCTTGCCTCTACTCCAAGGTGGTTGTGGAGAACAAATAAAATATATAGATGCCTTGAATAACAACACCACTGTTCTATCCTCCTCATGTGGGAAGAAGCTGTGAGAGCAGAGCTTGCATCAGAATACAATGGGGTACAGTGATATCAGAGGTCTACCCACCTAAACTCAGTCTGAGGAGCTCTCTTCAAGAGGGCTTGGAAATACAGTGACCTATGAACCCCAGGCCTACATGCACAAGAGGAAGACATGGTTGTCTTTCTAACTTCTGCGGTCTGGGGGCTGGCAACCTTTCAATGTCCAGTGGGCAAAATGCTGCTGAGGGAAGCCCCAAACAGTGACAGCTGAGGTCAGCCCTGCAGAGTGGAACCTTGTTCTGATCTGTCCCAAGTAACACTGAAGTTCTGCTGCAAGTCTGCTGTCATCTGTGGAATCTGCCACAGACCCTTCAGGCTCAGCTTCTGACTTCTTGTGGATATTGTCACTTCTGACTTCTCCTTAGCCTCACCTCTTTGGATAAAAGAATCAGATATCCTTTCTTGCTTTCTGTCTGTGTTGTGACTGCCTTTTGTTCCTTTGCTGATTTGGATTCTCAGGGACAACCTTCCTATATGTCATCTTAACATTTTTCTAACCCATTGGACTGCAGATGCTGGAAGACAAAAAGCTGCTTGGAAAAATTTCCTTACAACCTGGGTTTTGTGTGCCATGTTGGTCCTGCCTGTGCACCTGGCTAGGGTTCAGAGCTGAGTAAAGTGGAGCAAGAGCCAGGTGTAGATCATTACTGAGGTGCCATGTCCTACCCTCAGCCATGTCCAGTACAGTAGTGACTTCTCTCTGTTATGACAAGACACAGGGATTATTCCTGGAAGTGCTGCATAGATAGTTTGAAGCCACCTAATGTCTAGTAATAAATCAGTCTGTGTTGGAACTAGCTAGAGTGCTTTCTGTTGGCCACAGATGAATCCTAACTAATACACTCATTGGACATTTGCCATTCACACTGAATAATGTAGTCAACCAAACTTCCTAACTCTGCTGTTGGCAAGCCTGGCAGTCTTGCTGCTAGAGTTGCTGTACCTGATATCCCAGTCTGACTGCGACTTCTTCCTTATCCCTTTTTTCCTGGCACATATGCTAGCATAAAAATTGATGCTACTGCAGCCAATCATTGCATGTGCTAATCAGAAATTCTTAACATCTTCTGTCTTCTGAGGTATTTTAATCTTTCAGGATAACTAGAATTTTTCACTCATTCATTTGTCTCTTTAGAAAATCAAATGAGTGAGAATTGTACCTTTCATTTTGAAAATTGCTATTATTGTGATCTTCTAGGTGTTAAAAATAGAAAAAGGAACCCTTTTGGAAGAATTGAACTTATCTGCAGTAGATAAGAAACTTTTATAAATAAAATGACATCATAGGAATCAGGAATATCAAGGTACATCTAGAGTCATACTGAAGCCCCTGACTTGCTCTTTAGGGTTGTGGGTTTTTTGGGTGGCTTGTGTATCACTGGTTTTCCCATTTTAGAGGAAAGAGTTAGACTTACTCTTTACTCACACAAGTGCTCAGGGCCAGGTGCTGCTTGAAATTACTGAGACCTCCTGCTACCTGAGGGGGCGATAAGGAAGTTAAAAGGCTAGCATAAATTTTATCTTTTGAGCATGATAGACATGTAAATAATCTTAGGTGGAGTCTTCCTCTCCATTACTAAACCTCTGTGAATAGTACAAAAAATACCCAAAGTGTTCAAGTGTCCAGCAAAATCTGAGTGATAAGAGAGGGTGCCCAGTAATATGACTTGGATAGAGAAATGGTTTTCTATAACACACACATACAAACACACACACACACACACACACACACACACACGTACGTTGCTCCTTACAAACCACAATTAGTCTTTTCCTTTGACCACAATCCCTTCCCAGAAACTCATAAAGCAGTCACATTTTCCCATAAGAACAATGTCACAATTGAGCATTGCAATTCTGATCATGAACTTACCATTAAATAAGCCATAGATGTAACAAAAAATATGTCATAAAAGCAAAGATGTGACAGCTATAAACCTCTGCAATAATTTTAAAGAAAAAAATCATGCTCTGTCATAAATGGGCTTGAATATAGTGTACACATTGATTATGTAAGAAATCTCAATGAACTATAAAGTCTATATAACAGAAAATGTACAAATCTAGTGTATCATAAATTTGACCTAAAACTAATATTCTAACTCTAATAAACATTAAGTATTTAATTAAGAATAATTTTTCTTGCCTTCTTGGAATTGAAGACATTTTAATAAAATTCGAATGGGCTGGTTTCTAAAAAAGAGACAACCATGTGCTTTCATGTTATCTTGTTGAACTTGTCATTAACCAGTGAAGGTGTTATGAAGGGTGTCTCAATGATCTTGACACAGTAGCCCCTGGGAACAGTTATTGTCACTTGAGAGCACATTTCAAACTACTGTGTGGGAAAATATGGATATAGAGGTTTGTTCTATGGAATGTCCAATAATGGAAAAGATGAGGGCCGGGGATTGTGCAGGCATAGTTTTGAGACTCGAGCTTGCTATAAATTCTCTTGTTTCTTGCTTTAACAATACATTTTATTTAAGCTTTAGTGCTTAATAACATAGAAAGTACATCTGTACTTCTAGGAACATATGGTGATCTGGAGCTTCTCTTTAAAAGAGTAAGCTCAGAAAACTTAACAGCTTTGCCACTTTTCTTAATAAATCAAAATTTAAAAACATTACAGAAATAGCATGTTGAGTAATTTCTCTTATAAGTTTTGAGGACATGTGGTATTATACTTTCCAGTTCATTGCCTGTAGTGTTTAGAGAGAAGGCTAGGTCTGATAGTAAATATTCATTGAAAGAAAGAAACAGAAAAGAAGGAAGGAAGGAAGAATTGCTCAAGTATGATTTTTTTTTTGAGACAGAGCTTCATCTTGTAGTTCAGGCTGGTGCTGAGTTCACTTTGTAGCTCAGGCAAGCCTCAAACTCAACAATCCTCCTACCTCTGCCTCTGAGTGCTGGGATATTACTGGCATGAGCCACCACACCTAGCATTGTGGCATGTGATACTGATTGCTGGTGGGTGTGTGTCACCATGCCTGGTATTGATATATGTGGTTACTGGGGATTGAACCAGGGTCTTTGCACTTGCTAGGCAAGCACCATAACCACTGAACTAAATCTCTGGCCCTTGAGTATGAATTTTAATGACAGGGAAAAATTTTCCCAGGGAAATTTCCCAGGAAAAAGCCTTACCTTATTTCCAGAGAGGATGCCTTGGAAAGGAGAGGAAAAGTGGGCCCTGGAATAGCTTAGAAGAGTCCACCTAACAGAACAAGCTTTTGAATTCTGCAAAGTGAGTACACAGGAAAACTGCTTGGTGGAGTGTTAGGTGAAGCAGTTTAAGAATATTATTCAAGGGGTTAGGAAGATTTATCCACTATATATGCCTTCTCACTCATTCTCCCCAGATCTTCTTTCTCATCCTTTTACTTCACTTCATTTTAATTTGAAACTAATCCATAGCCCTCAAACCAGTCTTTTCAGCATAATCTCTCATCTCATCCCCAGAGCCTTATATCTGGACCTCTTCCTGTTTGTATCTGTTTGACTTTTCCAAAAGCACTCCTAAGTCATTTTCTTCAAAACTAAATGTATTATCCTTTTTCATCTCAAACTTGAGTATCTTTCTACTCTTACTTTCTTGGTGAAAGACTAAAACCTTCAGTCATTTCTTGAGTATAAAAGGTATATATCTGAGAAAATTTTGGCCTTTGTCATTGCTCTCATCCTGTGTTGATATTCTGGCAAAAGGAGTACAGCATCTAAAGTCTTTGCTAGAAGCAATTTCCTAAGAACTGTACATATTTGAAATCACTTGCTTTTGGACAAAAGCATTTACACTTTGTATGAGTGGTGTTTTCAACACATCTTCAGGGTAGATGCTCTAGTAAAAGTTTAGCTCTGGAGAGGGCTTCTGAAGAAATGTATAGGACATTTCCTGGGATACAGTTTTTAGTGCAAAACTGACAGACTCAGATAAATTGGGACTACTGGTCACCATAGAAGGGATATTTTTAATACTGTGCAATTGTAGGAAGCACCATAATAAAACTGATGTATAGAAAGTATATTGGCCAATGCCAAGTCTTTGGGGCATCTCAATGCATGACAATATTATCTCTGCATTAACTTGTTTAGACTATGAGAGTAAATGAATTTGTAATGCTGTACTATTTAAAATAGTTTTCACTAACAGATTTGAAAATACTTACTGTTAAATATCTCATGGGAGATATTTACTTGTCTCCAGAAAATTAATGTAATATAAGTCTGTGACAAATTGTGTTTGAATAGTTAGCTGGTTTCATGCTTAAAAATATACTTTAGAGGGAGAAGTATGTGTACAGCTAATTGTGGGTATTGGTTTGATGAAGTATGAGCATGTAGAGAGATACTGGAAACTCTTAACATTCCAAAGACATAGTCAAGCCAATATCTCATTCACTACAGTGGGCATTTTGAATTACTTAAAAATAGTTGGATTTTATGGTCAATTGGCTATAACTATGTTACTGGTAATAAACTGTAAATCTTAATGTATCACCTTTTAAGATCACTGAGGTTGATATTTTAAGGCAAGGAGAAAATGTAAGAATTTATACAGCATGCCAATTTCATTGTAATTGTTATCAATAAATTAGCAAGGAAGGGGGAGCAAAACGATGAATTGCTAGAATTCATTAAATTGAGAATAATTCTCTTTGTGCTTGAGCCAATTATTTCTAAGATAGAGTGCTTGGAGAAGGCAGTAACATCCAAAGCCAAGACATCATAAGAGTGGGAAAAAATGTCACTAGTGGGACATCATAGCAGTGGCTGTTGTCCAGAAATTACAGTCCTAGTTAGAGACTCACAGAAAATGAACTTGACCAAATTCCCAGAAAGCTTACTTTGTATCTTTGTCATTAAGTGTAGAGACAGACTGTGGGACCTTTTGCAAATTAGCTCTCTCTATCAAACCTTGGATTTTTCCCACTATAAAATTAGAACAAACAAGTTATATCTTGAACTGGTGGGAGGAGACAAGGAGGATAAAACTGTTAGTTAACAAGATGCCTGAAAAAGTGTAAGTTGATATTACTTTATGCACTATATACTGAGCTTAATATAATGAATGTAATGTTTAATATAATAGCTACTATGTAATATATTTATTATCTTATTCATTTAGACACTGGGGAATCAATCTTGGGATCTTGTGCTTGTGAGGCAGGTGCCAGAACTACTGAGCTAAATTCCCAGCAAGACATTTATTTCTTATAGTTCTGGAACCAGGGAATTTCAAGGTTAAGATGCCAGCAGATTTGGTTCTTGGTGAGGGTCCTCTTCCTGGCTTACTGATGGAGAAAAGAGACAGAGGAAGGAGAAGGGCAGAAGAGAGAGGGGATGTATTTTTTTTTTTTTTTGAGATAGGGTCTCACTTTGTAGTTCAGGCTGGCCTTGAGCTCATTATGTAGCCCAGGCAAGCCTCAAACTCAGCAATCTTCCTGCCTCTGCCTCCTGAGTACTGGGATTACAGGTATGAGCCACCATGCCCAGTACTGTTTCATGTGGTACTGATTGCTGGTGGGCATGAGTCACCATGCCCGGTATTGTTGTATGTGGCTACCGGGGATTGAATCAGGGACCTTGAGCTTGCTAGGCTGGCACCGGAACCACTGAGCTAAATCTCTGGCCCCTGTATTTTTCTTATGAAGGTATTAATGTCACCATGGGGTTCCACCATCATAACCTCATAGACCTAATTACCTCCCAATGACTCCACTTCCCAGTTCTTTCATACCCAGGGGTTAGGATTTCAACATATGAATTTAGGGAATGTACAAAATCTTTAAATTACTTTTTGGATTATCAGTGTTGAGAGCTGCAAATGAATGAAAAAACATCTGGTGTTAATTTTAGAATAACTGACAATGTTTTTTTGTCATTAATTTTCCCTTACTATAAGCACCTGAATTTGGTGATTTGAAGGAATTACACATTACAAAAATGGGTTAAATGTATTATGTAATGATGAAATAGTCAGATACTTGGGAAAATGCCATTATTTGGAAAAATTTCATTGTAGATGCATTCATTGAATATATTCATTAATAGCGAGGCTAACAGTGGAAGTTCATTGTTCATTAGTTTAAAAGGTGCTATGTCTTTGGGAGAACCATCAGATGGAAAGCTGTGGGGTGGCCTTGCACTGTATTTGAAAATGCAAGGGCTTTGCTTTTTGCACACTCTTGGTGAAATGTGAACAGTTCTTCAAAGGGCTTAATGACAGACATAAAGAGAACTCACTTCAAATCATTAGCTGATTACCTAAATAGGACTCTGGGTCACCAAACTACTAATAGTATTGTTTAGAGGCACATCCTAACTTCAGTTGGAGATTAGCAATGGATTCAAAGAAGTGATAAAGTGAATGAATGTTGTGAAATATAGGACATTTTGATACAAAAGAGCTCTGTGTGTTCCATGACAGGGATGAAGAATATGCTGACTTGAGGAAAGTGTGATCAGGCAGGTAGGATTATCTGTTTCAAGAACTGGAGGAAGGATTGTTTGTTTGAAAAGTTACCTTTCTGATTTTAGATCTGGGAATGTCAGAAATATCAAAGGAAGATACAACAGCCCTATGTAACTTTTCTCAGTTATTAAACTTAAAAACACATTACTAATTTATAATATGCTAAATTGTTTTTCTCTCAAAATAATTGGAGAAAGGAAAGGAGGTGTGTCTGGTCACAACAGTGTGTTTTCTGAATGAACGCACAAATTTTGAAGGGTGCAGACAAGGATTCTTTTGGGAGAGTACCTAGATTTACAGTGATGTATTATTTAGAGAAAGGGGAAAGGAAGCTGAGCTGGGAGTGACCCAAAATGAAAGAGTTTTCTCCTGAAAAGAAGGATTGGGAGCCAGTGGAGCAGATAGCGCACACAGACCCAGGTTCCTGATGGAGTCTTCACAATGATCAGTATTACAAACTCCATTTCCTCATTGGTAGTTCCTGGAAGAGGGTAGAAAGGAGACGTCGTTCTCTGCTGGTCAAGTTTAATGTCAAGCGTGGACTGATTTGCTTTACCTCTAGGCCCTTTTTCTCAACTTAGAGATGGTGGCTGTTTTTCTGTCAGACATAAGCTTCACTTAATGACTGTGTAGTTTATTACCCAGTAGGTCATATCCTGTATATTTTAAGAACAAACACCTCAGAGACTGTGACTTGGTGGAAGGAGATGACATGTGTCACTGCTGTTATTTTCACCACAGCTTGGTGGAAAAACTAATTACCTTTTCATCTGGGCAAATTCAGAGGTCAGTTTACCACCAGTATATCACTACATGACAGGGAACATGGGTAATTAGGTGGGATGTGTAACCTGGATATTCCATGGATCTCATTACATCTTATTTAGAAAGGCTATAATTTGATTGGTGGAAAATTAAGGCATCTTCTCATGGGTCATTTTATCTTTCTACAATAATAATTCTTGGCTTGATTAAAAATTGATCCAGTGTCTTCAAGTGAATTTATTATTGCTGCAATCTATCACCCCCAGACAGATAATCTGGTTCCCATCTTTATCTGATTTGAAAAATCTGTCAGTTATTATGTGTTGTTTTTTTTCAATCATTTAAATTGATAGCATTCTAGGAAGGCATTTGCAACCCCAGGTTTCTTGGAGAAAAGCTTGCAGAATGGGTGGGTGCATCCTTTTATGGCAAAGGATTGGATAGTCTGTCAATTTTAATAAATCGATTTTGAATTGGTCTAAGGCAACATTTTAGTTATTAAAAATAATCAAACTCCATTCTGACGAGTGAGAACAATTGAAGGATAGTGTGAGGATAGGTTTGCTTCATTCTTTTTTCTTTTGTTGAACCAAAGGACTTTTAATTCTTTTATAGATTCCAAGACTGCAGATTCTGAACCTCAGGGCAGCAGCCAAAATATGTTTAATGATCCTAAAGAGATGACACAACATCAGTCCATAGGGAGAAAAAAGATTATGAGTTAATTTAGGCAGTCAAAGAAACATAATAAATTTAATTATTTACATTTTATAGGTTCTTCAAATTCATAGTACTAGTCCAAATAGAAGGCATAAAGTTCACAAACATCAAGTGTACTTTTTGACTTTCCCTTTATCAATAGCCATTTTTATTAAGTGTTTACAATGTGCAGGTAAGAATCTACTTTATGTGGGTTAGTTTACTTCAGCACCATAGTAGCTCTGCAGGGAAGGTTTAGGCATAGAAAGGTTAAGTAATTTCCTGAGGTTACACAGTGGGTAAGCAGCACCATGAGGATTGAACCCTAGTAGTCAGACTCTAAAGTCGCTCAGTCCTAGAATGCTGGTCTTAGACCAGTCTTTCTGAGAACAAATAGAAGAAAGCACAGAGCCAACCATTTCAAGGGGAGCAATTAATAGGTGTTTATTAAGGGTTGCTATAAGTTGGACATCATTATTGGGACCTTGAGAGATATAAAAAAGAATGTGACAAGGTTTTTTCATGAATGTAATGTTAGTCAAAAGAAAATTAAATAACAGAAATGATAAAAGAGAATAGTGCAGTGCCATTCTACAGGAGACAAGGGCTTGGGTTACAGGGATTCAGAAAAGTGTCAACAGTTGAAGCCCCAGAAATCCTAGAATGCCTGATGAAGGAAGAGAAGTTTATACTGGATCTTGACAAAGATTCTTCGCTTGACTAAACTTTAGACAGGCTCCTAAACCTTTTCCTAGATCCATCTGTACATTTTCTCATAAATTTCGGTTTTATCAAGAACCCTGTTAAGTTAGTTCAATCAGAACCTCCCATGGTCCACATCTGACAAGGCTGTTGTAAAAATGTAGGGAGAAGAGAAGAAGTCGTAGGACTTGGGAACAAATGCCTGGAGCAGAAGACATGGGAAAAGCTGAAAGGTCAGTAGTGGCAGGTGTGGGAACACTGAGCATCAAGAAAGGAAAATGAATATATAGAGGAGACCAAGGCAACATCAGAAGCTTTGCTATGAGAGTAGAATGTGGGCAAAGCAGACTCAAAGTGGGTGAACTGATCGTAGGACACATTGTAGAATGGAGACCCTGGTGATTTCAGGGTCTGCTCACTTGACTGTGCCAAAGGCAGACAATATTAGTTTTTGGGGAAAGTGGAGAAAAGACCTTAAAAATATCCAAATGAAGCTGATTTGGTTTGATTTCATGCCATAGCCTGTGAAACTAGTGTCCTGTATTCTACTGCAGCCCCTGTCCAGTCACTTACTTTCTCTTCTGCCTGTTACTTTCTGTTCCAAAAGTTTCCTGCACTCTGCTGTTTCTGGGAATCTCCTCATGACTTCAGTTTCATGATTGGGTGTTCCTTTTCTGCCTACTTCTTTGGCTGGCTTAGACCTCCACCAGAACCTGCCTCCATCTGTTACCCTTGTTTATTTGCATTGTATGACTCACAGCCCTGGATGTCATGGGCCTCACCAATACCAACAGGGGCCAAGGAGGTAATTATCATAAAAATAGATCATAAAGTGTCAAGGGCTAAAAACAGATATTGATAGAGAAGCTTTAGAGGAAGGACAGCTGTCATAGGTAAGAAATTGTATATAGATAAATTTGCATCACTTTTGAGATCCTTTGGGGAGCTATCTAAAATTAGTGTATATTTTCATCTGAATTATAGCATTTATTTAAGCAAAGCAATTAATATAGGTGTTTCATCCATTCACATATTCAGTGAATCATTACTGAGAGTTTGGATTATAATGAATTTTATACCTTTGTTTTTCCAGACAACTGGGAGAAACCCTACGTGTAACAGTATCTTACAGTTTGTGTTATGTTTTCAAATATGTTTATGTAATTCTGAGAATAAATCTGTAGATAGGTACTATTATTCCACTTTTCCAAGGGAAGGAAATAGAGTTTAGAGAAGCACTTGTCCAGAGTTCCACCAACTTATAAAGAGCAGGGTTTGAAAATTAAACCTGGGCTTTCTGAACAGGTTTCTGAACAGACCCTCAGGGCAGTTCTTTCCACCACAACATAGTGGGGTACAGAACCATGCCAGTGCTGAAGAGTGGCTGTGGGGTCCTAAGATGGTGGCAGAGCAAAGCCTTCTTGTGGGTAGGTTGATGAGAACTGAGGCAGTAGACTAGGAAGGAAGTAGGCTGTGCCAAGGGCACTAACAAGCTCTAGGTTGGCCACAATGTGGATGTCCAAAGAATGCAGCAAACCTGGTCTTGGTTTGTGGGTTAGGTCCATTGTATGATTTCAGTTAAAATCATGCATGGGACAACTGTGAAGAGAGTGGGAAATCTGCTTTGCTGGAGTTATGGGTTGCTGGGTCTCTAGGCCAGCAAGGTCAGGTCCATCCTTACCAGCTGGTCAGGTGCAGCTCCCAGATTGTTGTCAAGTATGAGGCACTAGCTCAGACCCAGGACAGAGCTGAGATGGATGTTTATGGGGCTCAATGTTGGCCAGTGGGCAGGGCTAGGAGGGCCCAAGGGCTCTGGTTACAAGGTTGGGCACACAAAGGCTTTGCTTTTCTACCTGTTTTCTTACTGCTATGTTCATGAGCCAGAAACACTGGATTTGAGTTTTGTGATGATTCCTTCTCGTAAACTGATGTTACAGATTTTGCTTCCATGGATTTCCTGGTAAATTTCTCAATTATGACCTGATGTATTTGCCAGGCCAAGCTTCTAAAGGCACTAAATATTAGGTCATGTGAAATTCAGAACTGAGTTCTGGAGTCCCAAGAAGCCTAGCAAGCATGTAATACCTGTGTACCTTCTCTTTCTGTTGTTTTTGCGTCTGCTCTCTGAGATCTTTCAAGTTACTTAGAAAAAGCTGTTTGCCAAGCTGTGCAACAGTTCATTCATATGTCCATAATAATACTTTCCACGTGTTTGCTGCTCTATGCAGAACTTTTCAAAGCACTTTCACACAAGGTATTTGATGGAATGATTTCAGGGTATCTGTTAGATTGGAGGGCATTAGCATTTGTATAGCATCATGAAAGAAACAAAATCTTGTTCTAGCCCCCCCAATACTGAGTAGGTAGGGTCTCTAAAACAAAGGTGCTCCCTCCCTAGATTTTCATTGGGGTTTTTTTGAAACTTGGGATTTTAATGGGGTGAGGTGAGGTGGTAAGGGAGGCTTATTCTTGTCCCTTCAAATGAGCTTCTCAGTAAAACTGAAGATGATGATGCCAAGTCTCATCAGTATGAGTTGTGCCCATTCAGCAGTATCAAGTGTAGCTCGCAGCATTTCTATGGAATTCATTAAAAACCAACATAAGCCCCAAGTGACTCAAGGTCTCCTAACATGCCAATCGTTAATCTAAGGAAACAGGGCTAAATTATTTGTACCTAAAAGTAAGCCTTTTGCAAAACAAAGAGTATATCCACACTCTTACCTAAACCCAGCAGTTAAACTCCATGGTGGCAGTTATTATAAATGGCTATATTCCTAGAGAAAGAATGAAAGAAAATTGTGCAACCAATTTAATGAAGTGTGTGTGTAAGAGGGATGGTTAGCAATTTGTCTTTAACAATCTTGTTATACGGCAAGAGGCTCTGAGGGGAAAGAGAGAAAGAGAGACTGGGAGTCAATGCTCTATTTTCTAACAATCCTCAAGAGAAAGGAGATAAAGACCAGGAGAATTCACTGAGCAAATAGTTTTTCTCTGGCAACAAATGCAGGTGCGGTGCTTGCAGAACCACTAGGCAATGTGAACTGAGAAGGGTTATAAATCTGGATCTAACAAAGGTTTCATCCCAGCGGTAATAGAGTTAGAGGGTGAAAGGTTGCATCTTGTTCAGCCTTCTCTGGAATCATTTCCTATAACATTGGAGAGCAATTTTGTGGCATTTCGGGAAGCTCAAATGAATAAAAAGAAATATTCATTTGGTACTTGAACCATTTTAGCAAGGAGGGCAATTGGAAGACTATCCAAGAATCTAGTGAAGCTTAAACAAAAAGGCACAAAACCATTTTAATTACACCATCTAGTGCCTCTTGTGTTCCCAGTATATACAGAAGGACATTTAATTGGGCTTTTCTGAAAGGAGAGCCCTTCTCACCAAAGACCCATCTTGGGCAATGTCCTGGGGCCTCAACCTGAGTGTCCTTTGTGCATCGTTCCCATGCCCCTTCATCATTTAGGTCTGTCAGATTCTAATAGGTCATTAATGTAGTTAACTCAGAAATAGTACTACATTCCTGGCCTTGTTCTGGTTTCACAGAGGTTTAGCTATTACAACACTGTCTCTCTTAGTCCAGATTTTGATTCCCAGTGAGAGAATGGCATCTAGTAATGGCATCAAGGAAACGATTTGGGAAGATCTTTCCTCTTTATCTTGATAATCACCATTGCTTTCCCATGCACTGTAGCTGGCTTGGTGTTGGGAGTTGGGTCTGGCTGGAAGATAGTTACTGGGGGTGTGTGACCTACTAGGCTATGTCTCCCTGCTTCCTCACTGCCATGACATGAGCAGCTTTCCTCCACTCAGACCCTTCTGCACACCACCGACCATGCAAAAATCGAAGCATCTAAAACAAGATCCAAGATAAACCTCTTCTCCTTGGAGTTGTGGGTATCCAGTATTGTGCCCTGTTAAGAAGGAAAGTCACTAAGATAAATAATGCTAATTAATGGAGAATTTTGCCTGGAGTACGGAAAAATTACTTCTTACTATAAACACACAGACATACAGACACACACAGACACACACACAGACACACACACAGACACACACACAGACACACACACACAGACACACCCACACACGGTTATATATCTGAAAATGGTTTTCCTAAATCTGAGCATCTTGATATGGGCTTCCCACTGGATTAGATACAAGACTGCAAGAAATTTGGTTTCATCTTTTTCCTTAGGATGTAGACTTTAAAGAAAGGACAATTATTTTTAAAGTGCTTGTTTAAATACAGATTACCCATGCATAGAATATTGATGGCATAATTTACTAAGCCTGTCATGATGGAGGAAATTCTTGGAAGGACGTGTCTCCATAGAAATTGTCTGAATATGGCAACTTCTTAATGAAATCTCTCTGGATAGAGAAAAGGATTGTTTAACTGGTCCCATATGTTTTCTACAAGACCTCTTTCCCCCTCCATTAGTTCCCTCAGCCAAATCTTATCTCTTCTGATGAAAAGGCTAAAAACATGATTTTAGGGAAGGTCTAGTCTTAAGCATTCTTTCCCCTGATCCATCCTAATGTGATTGTATGTAAATATTAGGGGACTTTTTTTTTTTTTGGTTATATCTGTCACTTGGAATTTCTCCATTAATGGAGTCTCTGAAGACATTTTAGGAATGAATAATATCTTTTATCTTATTGGAATATGCATGGGATTCCCATCAAATCTGTCCTCATGTGACTCTAAGTCGACAGTCAGTAAGATTTCCTCTTTCAAGTTTCTGTCAGGAATAAATACTCAGCTCCTCAGTAGTGCCAGATGAAAACCTGATAGTGGACTCTTTGGTCTGAAGGCAGACTGTGGCCCAGCTGTTCTGTGGTTTATGAATTTTTTAGCAAGGCTGTGGCTGGCAACTGAATCAGTATTGGTTGAGTTGGGGCATCCGCTGGGGGTTTGATTACTTCAAGCAGAGGTTAGAAAAACCTGGCAGCATTTTCTGGGTTTCCCCTTTGAGGTTCAGAGATTTGTTCAACTTTTGATCAAAGCTGAACACAGAAAATGGAAAATGAGAGAAGGCAATGAGTCCAGTCCTAGCCCAGTCCTGAGTAATGCCCTTTTTGTGGTGTGGAAAAAAAAGTGCTCTGGAGCCCAGGTGAAAGTCAATAATAGATGCTGAAAGGGGCCACTGTGAAATTCTGTCTGTAGCGGAGAAGCCAGGATGTAGGGCTCTACCTCTGTGAGAGGCCAACTTTACCTTTACTCGTGTCAAGTGTTCTGAAGATGAGCAGGGAGAACCAGGGTTTAGGCTCCTGGGGAAAGTGAGGGCTTATCAATCAAGAGAAGCTGGTACTTCAAACACCTCGAGTTACCCAGGAAGTCTTCAGAGCAACATTTTCTTCGCTGTATTTCACCTCCTGGATAAAGCTTCTGAGGGCTGGAGGCCATTTAAAAAATATCTTGGGTCATTTTATCCTATTTAGTGAATTTAAAAAATATTTTAATTGACTTTATTGGTAAATTCTAGATATATGTTATGATCACATTCATCATTGAGAATTTGTACCTGTACATGACACATCTAGAAAATACCCTTTGGGTAGATGTCACTATCCTTTCTTTTCTTTAATTGAATTCTTTATTGGTACATTTTATATACAAATCACAATCACACTTAACATTGGGGAATTTTTACCAGTATATGACATGAATTAATTCTCATTTTTACCCATATCCCTATCCACTCCACACCCCCCACCCCTATATATATTTTCTTTGTCTTTTTAAATCATATTTATTCTTTCCCCTCATTACTTTCCTCTACCACATTCCCTTTGAATATTTCCTATTTCACAAAATTTATCATACATTCTAGAATTCATTTACATCTACAGGTTCTCATACCAGAGAAAAGATACGGTATTTATGTATCTGTGATCTGTTTATTTCACTTATTAGTGTGTCCTCAAGGTGTGTCCATTTGCACATAAATGAATGAAACTTTTTTTCTTTATGGCAGAATAATACTTCATTTTATAAAAAAACTCACATCTTTTTTTTATCCAGTCTCCAGTTGATGGCATCTGGGTTGTTTCCAAGTGTGGGCTATCACAGACTGAGCTGCTATGAACCTGAATGCACATATGTCCTTACAGAATGGGATTCTTTTAATTCCTTCGAGTATGTTCCTAGCAGGGGAATAGCAGGGTCAAATGGGACCTCTAATCCTAGTTTTCTGAGAAGTCTCCAGACTGATCTCCATAGTGGTTGTATAGTCCCACCGACAGTGGAGAAGGGTTCCTTTCTCCCTGCAGCCTTGCCAGCATTTATTGCTGGTTGATTTAGCAATAGCAGCCATTTTTTTGTGGAGTGAGATGAAATCTCAGTGTTATTTTCATCTGCATTTCTTGAATGAATGTCACTATTCTTTATCACCATTGGGAAGCCAGTCTATGAACCAGGTATTAAGGTAAATTCTTCCTATCTGGCTACTGTGACACTGGTATTTATCTAAAACAAAGCAAAGTGAAAATAACTTTTTCCTCAGCCAGTGGTGACTGGGGAAACAATTGATCTATTGGTCATTAGATGCTCAAAATAGATGACCCCTACTAAATGGCTGCTCTGGCCTGAGTCTACTTGACTGTGTTCTGATCTGGGACATTTAACATGTGCTTATGCATGGAGCTCACCCAGAGGAGCAGAATCCGGAGCTCAGGGGCTGAGGTCTAGAGGGTGACTTTCCATCTTCCCAGGTGAAATGGATGAGCCTCCAAGTATACTAACAGTGGCCCACAGTCTTCCCACTCTCTGGGTACTGCAATTGCAGACCTTCCTTTTCTGTTGGGAGGCTGGGGTGCAGATGTGGGAATGGGATTGTTCTTTTCCTCAGATGGCCAAGAAGGGTCTTGCTGATGGGCTATCAACTTAGGACGGCTGTTAAAGAGGTGAGTGGAGCATTCCAGGCAGCTGTTCCAGGAGGAATTTAGATAGGTGACACTTTCTTTGCTATGTTCAGAGTGGTGTGGGTAGAAGTAGACAGCTCTCGATAATAATACCTTATAATTGTGAAAACCTCCACTGGTTAGAAGAAGTTACCCATTTGGTTAAAAAATAACCAGAATCTATGGTGAATTAAGTGAACTAGTATGAAAATAGAACTAAAATTTAGTTTGGTTTAAGCAGAGTACAATTTCATAGGATTCAGCATGATAGATGTGTTTAAAAAGACAAGAAAGTAGCAAAGAGGAATAAAAACAGGGATGCTGGTAGGAAAAAGATAATGTGGTCCCTCTGTTTGTTTGGCTTTGATCTGTGTATGATAGAAGCCTGGGGAAGGAGCCTATGGGCAGGTCACAGTGATGCTTTTGAAGGTGACCAGTGGCACGGATGTACCCAAAGTGTGACTTCTTTGTCGCCCTATGCCTAATTAGGTAAGAAAGGGGCTCACAATGGAGCTTATTTCATTTATTAGGTTGGAATGAAACCTGTGGGAATTGGTAAGAGATGTGATCTTAAATTAACATACTTCCTGCAGCACCTGCGATGTGGTATTATCAGAATTAATTAAACAGTCTGAAATTGCAGGCGCCGTGTCAGGCTGGGATAACCAGATGCCTGGGAGCTCATGTTCCCGAGCTGGGTCTCCAAACACTGGAGCAGTGTCTTTCTCTGCCTTTCTCCACATCCTGACGAGTCTCACTGTGGAGCCTTTGAAGCTTCTGTGGACGTGGCGGGAAATTCTATGGGGATGCATATAAACAAGTAAACTAGTGTTGCTCAAATTTTAATACTTTTCTAAGTATTGCCCGGGATGCCAATGATTTTCTGAAGGGGTAGACAGAAAGCCTCAGAGAGCTGGCTTTGTTTTGTTTTCCTCTGAGGCTTCGATCAGTTTTAAGATGTTTGGTGGAACAATAGGAGCCTATCTTTTAAAGTCTCTTTCTCCTCATCTGCTTGCAAAAGGCACCATTACCCAGATGAAATGCATGTGTTGAAACATACAGTAAAATGCTGTGTGCGTGTGGGTAAATGTACATTTTCATGTGTGTTGTGTAAGTGTGGGCTTATATATAGTTCTTTTTTGGTGACATGCCAAATAGTAACATGTAGATTTCAACTGATCAACTGAATTTGTTACTGGGGTTCTTTTTTAAAAATTTATTTATTTGTGCCAGTATGTGACACAATTTAATTTTCATTTTTTTCCATTCCCCTAACAACCCCCACAATCCCCCACCCACTAAATACAGAAGGTTTGTTTGCCACTCCCAGCCACTGGGGTCTTGGAAGTCTTCCAGGCCAGGCATTATCTGGTCTGCCATGTTTGTTCACTTTGTAAGAAGCTAAGGTGAGGGCAGGCTGCACAAAGGGTAAGGGGGCTGGCAGGAACACAGAAAAGGCTGGCAGCTTGTACTCATCTGGCTCCGAGGCCTGGAAATCTTAAAGGGCTGCCTGTGTCTACAGGAAAAGGAGGCACGATCTGCTGGGATAGGACCTGCCACAGGCATCATGAGGACCACCCAAGTGCCTCAACACCTTGGTCCTGGACTGAGGGCACCCTGGTCACAGGGCCCCAGTGCTAATGCTGGGCAGTGCTGATGGCCCCAGGATGAGGTGGGCTCCAAATGTTCCCAAGCACAGGCTCAGAGCACCTCTGTGACCTCATTATCCTAAAGCAACTTCTCTCTCCACCCCAACGCCACTCTCCACACTCTATTGCTTGTACTCATCTGGCTCCGAAGAATTGTTTCTAACCCATCCCACAACCCCCCCACCCATTAAATACAGAAGGTTTGTTTCCCTTTTTAAATTACCGTCAAATGTTTTTCTTTACCCCATATTACCCCTCCAGAGGTTCTTTTGATTTAGAACCTGTTTCCATGGAATTTGGATTCTGGGCCAATAGTAGCCTGGCTCAGTGGCTAAAATGCAACTTTCACGTGGTCACAAGAAGTCTCCTCTACACTAATCAGAGAGCCTGCTGCATTACAGCAGCAAGGAGAGCAGTTGGTCAAGGATGGAAGGTCTGAGAGGAACAGTCCTGTACAAAGGTAGGCTGTTGGGAAACTGTGCAGTTTCATTTCTGGGGCCCCAAGGAGCAGAGGACATTCCACTGTGCTGCCAGCATCACAGGCAGACATGTGAGGTCTAGAAGCCTGCAAAATCATCACAACCTGAACCTAGTGCATATTCACCCACATCTTCTTTGGAAAGGTATTGATTTCTAAACAAATTCTAAATCCAGATTTCTAAATAGCACTACCCAGGCAAGCAGCTCCTGTACCATACCATTGTCCAGAATATTGATGCACACTGCTAAGGTAGACATTTCTTTTCTTTTCTTTCTTTTTTGAGACAGGGTCTTACTTTGTAGTTCAGGCTGGCCCTAAGCTCACTATGTAGCCCAGGCAAGCCTTGAATTCACAGTAATCCTCCTGTTTCTGCCTCCCAAGTGCTGAGATTACAGGCGTGAGCCACCATGCCTGGTACTGTGGTGTGTGGTACTGATTGTTGGTGTGTGTGTCACCATACCCAGCATTGTGGTATGAGGTTACCGGGGATTTAACTCTAGATCTTGTACTTGCAAGCAGATGCCAGAACCACTGAGCTAAATCCCCGGCCCACTATATTCTTTTGTCACAGCTAGTTGGTTCCTTGATGGACAACAGTCTCTTTGGACAGCATGTTTCAGGCATGTTTGTAACTCCAGCATTGAACCAGGCACAGTCTTTTGAACATGTGCTTGATGGGAGCTTAGTTATATTTTCCAAAAAGAGAAGGAGCCAAAGGACAGAAGACAGGGCAGAAAGGAAAAGCTAACTTGGTTGAAGTTGTTCATTACTTTATGGCTAGGAATGGAGCAGAATGGTCTACACAGGTGTTACTGCTGTTTTCACCTCACCCTGCTGACAGGAAGTGTTTGGAAGCATAGCACCTAAGGGCTGTTCTAGGTGTGTTACCTTCCCAATCAGCCGGCCTATATAACATTTCATCATAAGACATTTTATTTGTGAAAGATCGAGAACAATTTCACTTACATTAAGGATGAAAGTGTTTTTCCCTCCTGTTATTTTGCCTGCCAAAGGACATAGGAGTTCTATGTTTACTGATTGTATTTTTTAAATGCTATTTTCCAGAGAGCCACATCGAGAACCATCCTCAGCTAAGTTTACTTTGTGTCTCTGGGATGTGGCCCTATGCCCTACCTAGTTCTTTCTTTTCTCAAAATGGCCCACTAGCCAGGTGTGGTGGCTCACACCTGTAATCCCAGCATTCTGGAGGCACAGGCGGAGGATTGCTGAGTTTGAGGCTTGCCTGGGCTACATAGTGAGCTCAGGGCCAGCCTGAACTACAAAGCGAGACCCTGTCTCAAAAAACTAAAAAAAGGTCCACTCCTGGATTTGTCTTGAGCACCCTGTCCTGTGTTGTGAGCTGTCTAGAGCCTATTCAGTTACCTGTGTATAGAGTTTGCTCTCACAACTACTGTTTTCTGAGTGTTATGGGATTGTCCAAGGCATTTCTGGTTTTAGAACTTTTCTGGAACCTTCTGAGTATAATTTTTAGCTGCATTAATCATCATCATAGAGGTGCTGGCATAGTTGTGGCTGGAATGCAGTCATTCTGACTGAAGCAGTTTAAAGTAGAGTGATTCTGTGAGCTTATTGTGGACTTGGAGTGCTAGAAGGTGACTTACAAATCATTTGTCTCATTTTTCCTTTTGCAAACATAGAAACCGAGGCCCTAACATGAAAGTCACACAGCATGGGGCAGGTGAGGTCTAGAATCAGGCTGATTGCTAGCTCATTGTTTTCTCTATTACATGCAGGGAAACTAGTTCTCATTCCTTTGTTTTTGTTTCCTATGTGAGTTCATGGTGAAGCTCCCTTATCCCTTTACTTCTGTGAGAAAGAAATTCATCCCTGATTAAAAAAATACAAGACAACATATAAATGTAAATATTCATTTTTTAAAATATGCATATCAATTAAATATACATTTATTTTAAATACATGTGTTAATTATACATGTTACATTAGATCACAATTAAGTCAACAGAAAGTGATGATTTGCATATAATCAAGCTTGTGTATTAATCAGTTGTCAATCTTGAATGCCATTTTCCTCAGCCAGCACATTCCACTCCATGAGGCATTATCAGGGCCAGAGATCTGAAACAAGCGATCAACCTGCACATTTGAGAGTGAGCTACTGTGTTATTATTCCTCCTTGCCCCCCTCACCCCCCCGGGGGGGTCCCAATTTCAGTTCTTCAGGGAGCTCTAGGTGTTCTCAGTCTTCACTTCTAGGGGTAAGATCTTTTGAAGGAAAAAGAAGTTTCTCTTTGCCTAGAGGCAAATGTCTCTGAAGTTTCTCACTCTGTTCTAAAGGAGTTTCTTGGTAGAAAGTGAAAGTTGTTTACTAGGTTACAAATGCCCCTCCAAGGGGTAACAGTTATTTAGATGAGTAAAGACAAGAGCTAGGTAATGTTTGGATTGAAAGGAACTTTATTGAAATTACTTAATCCCTCCTACTCTTTATAGATGAGAAACAAAGGTGAGTATTTTTCACAGGAATCCTCCTATCCCAGATCTTGTGACTTTCTAACCTTTTCCTGAAGTTGTCCATATGTCTGCCCATGGAGACCTGCTCCTCTGCTCTTGTCTGCAGCACTTATTAAGGTCCCTCCTACTTGGTGACACTTGCTTGAATATCACTTGTTTCCCTCAGTGAATTTTTAAAAATTCTGCTACAATCACTGAAGTGCCGGCATATACTTTGTGCTCAGTACATATTGAGATGGACAAGCTATGGATTAGAAGGGCGTGAGTTCATTTTGAGAATATATGGAAATGTCTCGTCTTTATGGGCATCAAGGTTTAAAGCAGCTAAATGCACTCCTCACAGAGCCAGTGAATTGCTTCCTGGGAGGGCAGAGGGGACAAAAAGTGGACCTGTCGCTTTATCACTGGAGTACAATTTCCTCATACTGGGCCAGGTTCCAAAAGTAATTAATCAACAAAGACACTTCCTCTGTCTCTTTGTCCTTTGGTCAATGGTTTGAAAAATGTTATTTCAGCTAGACGTATTGTGATCACTTAGCATCCCACTACATTTGGTCCTTGATACTGTCAAAAAGAGACCAGGAAAAAGCTTTTCATTTGTTTTCTTAATTAAAGTTAGACTTACCCTACTTTTTTTTAAATTGAATTCTTTATTGGTATAATTTATATACATCTCACAATCACATATAACATTGGGGAGTTTGTACCAGTATATGACACAAGTTAATTCTCATTTTTACCCATATCCCTACCCACCCACACCTCCCCACCCCCTTTATACATACTCTTTTATTTTCTTTCAGAATCATATTTATTCCTTCCCCTCATTACATTCCCACACCAAATTTCCTACCCTACTTTTTATATATCCTCATGGAAACATTCCACTCTGCCTTATAATCTCTACATTTTTCACTAAGAACCGTTCATTTTGTTAAAAAGGAGTATAGTTTGCAAGAAAAGCCCACTTTATAAAACTAGAAAATTGTGATTTTAGTCCTTGGAGCAGCAATGTATGCACTGGGGGCTTCACCCTTTTGGTCATACAGAAAATCCAGAATGCATTGGTCCTTGGAAATATATATGGCCATTTACTATATGTAAGGTAGTAAAGTAGGTGATATGAAAGGGCACATATTGGTTCCATCCCCGAGAGCTTGTAGCCCACTGAAAAACTGAAATGTGGTGCCTAATGTTTCTGGGAAAATGGCTTATATTAATTTACTTATTTAACACATTTGAACTAACAGTCCTACTCTTGAGTTGCATACTTTGTAGTAGGTTGTAAAGAGGAAGCTGGGTTCACAGATGTTCAGAGTTAGTTCACACTTTGACCATGCTTTTCAGTTATATGTACATATATAACAATTCTATGTAAAATATAAGACAAACCCAGAAGAATTTACAGTTCTTCAAAACAAAATCAATAGCAGAGTCATTACCTAAGGTGGAAGTAGAGCTAAATGACTTCAATGGTCACTGGGTTCTAGATAGAGGAGCAGTTGTTAGTATTGGCTAGAGTTGGGCCCCAGCTAGGACTTAAAATGCTCCGACACTCACTTGTGAAAGAAGGCTAGGAGAAAAAGGCCACCTGAGATTGCTATGATGATGGCTTAGAAGATCTGTAACCCTAGGGAATATGGGAACTAAATTTTTTTTTTTTTTGCTTTTTTTTTTGGAGACAGGGTCTCGCTTTGTAGTTCAGGCTGGCCCTGAATTCACTATGGTGCCCAGGCAAGCCGCCGCGAACTCAGCAATCCTCCTGTCTCTGCCTCCCGAGTGCTGGGATTACAGGCGTGAGCCACCACGCCCAGCATTATATGTGGTTACCGGGGATTGAACTCAGGTCCTTGCGTTTGCAAGGCA